>PVKM010045932.1:0-11838 GCA_004027735.1 Carollia perspicillata
AAGTCCTTTGCCCATTTTTTAATTGGGTTGCTTATCTTCTTGGAGTGGAGTCGTGTAAGTTCTTTGTATATTTTGGAGATTAAACACTTGTTAGTATTTTTATAGTAATAGTGAAGTAGATTTTCCTGAAGTATCTAACTCCTTTGTTAATACATTGAGAGCCAATTCACGTCTCAATTTGGATTTTAAAAGATTTGTGTGAATGCAAACAAATATTCTTTCTTTGGATAAAATGAAAGATAACCAAGAAGAGCACGCAAGAGTTTAAGGGAGTAAAGACTGTGTAGAGAAATATATCCTAATTACTTAAGCTCCTACCGATTTTAGTAGTCTTTAACTGTGATCACTGCTTGTGCTATTCTCAACTGAATATTTATGTGAGAAATGGATGGAGTCAAACTCCAGGTACACTTGCTCTTGATGTCTTGGTAGTCACATATGTAACACGGAGCAACTCATTCCATGCTGCCTACAAAATAAAGAACAATTTCAGTGAAACTGATGCAAAGTCTTTGGAAGCTTCAAAAAAAAATGTTTTTGTGTATTCCAGGAGATACACATTTTCTTCTGTTACTGTTTGTTGATATCATTTTCATCAATAAAGACCTTCATCTAGTTGTAAAAAAATACAAAAGAAACCTCTTTCTATATCATAGTGAGAACAACCTTGATGTAGTTCCCAGCTTTGAATTATAATGTATGTCATCAGTAATGTAAGTTGTTATAATTTACTTCCTGACATTAAGATGTTGCTTTAGGGCATATTGTTGCAAATGTATCCTATTCACTTTCTTGCCTTCTAAATGCCCTTCATGTTTCAGTAAAGCAATCCAATCAAAGCTAAAGACCAAAAACACTGTAAAACAAACCAAGCATATAAACAGTTTCTAAGCATTCCTGTTACATTTTAGCCCTTTAGCCAGAGGCTCTTAAATTTTTTCAGGCATGTATAGTAGTTTAACTTAGCAAACTGACCACAGAAAATGTCATCCATGCATATTGTATTCAGTCAGGTTCTTAAGGACTGCACCCCAGAAAGACTTGGAAGATGCTGGAATCATTTGGAGTATCAGAAGCCATTTCAGGTAGAGCTCTCACAGAGCATATCCAAGGTCAATTAACCATGTCCCTTCCCCTTGCACTAGCTTGGGGCGGGATCCTGGAGCCAATGAGCAATAGCTCCATTGCACCTTCTCCCCTGAGATGGTCTCAGTGAAGAAGGATGAGATGAGACAGTGAGACAGCGAGGGACGGCTTTAGGAGGATTTGGATTGTCCAGGATTTGGATTGTCCGGTGGCAGGAGAATAAATTCAAAGTTGTTAAAGGATCTTTCATCTTCACAGTCTTTGGAAAAATGATGTTAATTATTGTTGTCATTAGCGGTGTGGTAAACTACATTTCTGGGGCAGGATGTTCATTCCCTGTGGGAGAATATGCCAGGATATTAACTCACTGTGGGAGAATATGCAGTGCAGGATCATTGCAAAACTATCAGGCCAACAATGCTGGAAGTAATAAAAAAGTTGTCCCTGGAGAGATGCTTTTCTTCCAGGATCCAACAGAGATTTTAATATTATAAAATAATTTAATATTAACTCTTAAATACCCTACTTTCAAGCAAACCATTTAGAGAGACTATGTGTATGTATGTATGTATAGTTTTTCACATTACAAAATGACCTCAGAACTTGAGACCTTTTAATTAGTATCTTTCTAAATTTCTGATGATTCTATATATTTCTTTCTTTTTTAAAAAATTATTTATTTATTTTTAGAGAGAGGGGAAAGGAGAGTGAAAGAGGGAGAGAAACATCAATGTGTGGTTGCTTCTTGTGTGCCCCGCGCTGGGGACCTGGCCTGCAATCCAGGCATGTGCCGTGACTAAGAATGGAACCAGTGACCCCTTTGGTTCACAGGCCAGTACTCAATCCACTGAGCTACACCAGCCAGGGCTGATTCTATATATTTCATAATATGTATCAAACATATTACTAGGCACTGGAGATACACTAGTGAATTAAATAGATATGGCCCTGGCTTCATGGAGCTAACATTTTATTTAGGCATGTAGGTAATACATGATATAAATAAGAGATTAACAGTATACTTTCTGATGATGATAAACACTAAGAAGAAAATGAACAGGCTGATGTAATTCACAGTGAGTTACCTTGAATGTTGTTGCTTATAGCATCAGAAAAACTTCTCTAAAGAAATATTATATAAACTAAGATACACATAACCAGAGAAATTTGTCCAGAGTAAGTGCAAAGGTACAGAGAGGAAACAAGTTTGACCTATTTGCAAGGTAGAGGGGAAAGGCTATGGTTTCTAGTGTCCAGAGAACAAAGGAAGATGATGCAATAGGTGGTCAGGGACAGACAATGCACAGGCTGTGCTGTGGGAAGAATTATGGGTTTCATTCTGAATGCAGTGAGACATTATTGAAGGTGTCGAGAAGGTTATTAGCATCTTCTCATGTATGTTTTTAAAAGGTCACTCTGGCTAGTTTGGGATTATGTATAGGGAGGCAAAAGTGGAAGAAAGGAGACAAGATTCTTAGAAAAAAGGAAAGAGACAGTAGTGGCATGAGCTAAAATAGTGGCAGTAGAAATGGTGAGAAAGGGCCAAATTAGGGTAGTTTCAGAAATAGAGCCTAAGACATTATTGAAGGCTTGTGGTAGACAGAATTCATAAATGGTCCCTAAGACTTAACCCTTTGCTATACAGGCTCTGTATAATCTTCTTCCCTTGAGTATGAACAGGACCTGTGAATGTGATGGAATTTGACCTTTTCTCATAGCACACTGGAGTAAAATTTTTCTGCTGGCTTTGAGGATGTAAGCTGCCATATTCTAAGAGAACTAGCTAGCTAGGACCTGAGATGTCCTCTAGGTGCTGAGAGTGCACCCCAACTAATGGAGGGCCTCACAACCACAAGGGTCTGAATTCTACCAATAAGCTGAGGAGCTTGGAAGAAGACCTGGAGCTTTAGATGACATCACGGCCCAGATGGCACTCTGATTACAGCCCCTGAACATCTAATCAGAGCATGGACTCCTGATTCATGGAAACTGAGAAAAAATAAACTGTGTTGTTTCTAACCACAAAGTTTGTGGTAATTTGTTATGCAGTAATAGAAGCTAACACATGGTTTATAATGGAAAGGACGAAAAAAATGCATAACACTAAGAGAAGTTCAAAGTTTTGTCTTATGTCCAAATACCATCATTTGCTAAAATGAAGAGTATTCCTTTAGAAAAATAGCTAATTGTGGAGTAAGTCAGAGAAAGAACACAAGGAGTCATAATTTTTTGGTTTGCTTAAGAAAGGAAGGAAGGACTTAAAGACTGAGGAAGATCATTCAAAAGGGACATGGGGCCAGATTAAAGGGGACTGACTCCCACAGGCTCACTCTAAGACCACCTGAGCAGCAAAAATGAATTATGAAATAATGTTTTATGACCCATTAAAAGAAATAGCAATTTATAGGCCCATAGCATATAAATAAATAAAGAGGTAAATAAATCAGGGAGAAGAGGAAGTTTTTCCTTAGAGCATTATGCTAACTAATAAATCTAGGAGAAATTATAGATATAGAAAATGCTACATTTGATAAATATCACAGGCATGACTAATTCAAGTGGAAGGTATGAAAGGGTGTTAAGGCTGTTAGGTGGAGAATTGATGAGAACAGTAGATCAGTCATGGTCCAAGCAGAGAAGCAAAACCATGAAAAGATTTTACATATATGTATACATGATTTATAGATATACTATATTTTATACATTATTTTAAATATATAATGATTTATAATGATCATTTTACTACATATTATAATATGTTTACATTATATAACTTATGTATTTATTATATATGTATATCTCATATTCTTGCAGAAATATTTGGCCTTCCACAGTTGTGGAAGCCAATTAAGCAGGCTGCTGTCTCTGTGTGATGCGGGGGCTCTACATCCAAAGGGCAGGCAGTAAGCCAGGGAAAAATGGATGCAAGGTAGTTGGAGGGTGAGGGAAGTAGGAATGAACTAGAATATAAGCGGAAGCTGCAGACCCTGAAGTTGTACTAACACCAATGTCAGTCTTTGTTGCTTCTGGTGATGGTGTGTGTTATGTCCACACAAGTCAGTTCCTTTTGACCTGGCCCAAGTGTCAGAGAAGCAGAGATGGGAACAAGGGAGAGGTGAGCAAACCAATGAGGTAAGCCAATAGTCAAGTGACTTGGCGTGAGAGTGCCGAATGGCTGTTGCTTCACTTCCACACCCTAAATGACCCACAGGGTTCTTGTGTGGCTCTGCTTACTGCAAACATTCTAGGAAGTATAGTTCAGCCCAGTCATGCTTATACACTTCAAAGCTATCAAAAGTCGGATATAAGGTTAGACTTGGTGTATCTATCCACTAAATGCTTACCGTTCACAAAGAGGAGAATAGAGACTTTACAGTAAACAAAGAAACAAACAAGGGAGACACCAACTGGTTCAATGTTTCCATCACCTCCTTGTGCAAAGATCATCCTCAGAAGCCTCCTGAAGCCCTGATAAGGATACAGCATTATTTCTCTGGTATTCCTACCAAGACTGCATGACCCCTGTCTGAACTCAAGGAAACTTCAGACACACCCAGGTTGAGCAACACCCCACAGAAGAAAGATCTGTATTCTTAAAAGGGAGGGGATTATAGGAACAAGTATAAAGGACACATGGACAAAAACTAAAGGGGGTGGAAAGGGGAGGGAGGTGGGGAGCACTGGGGGGTGGTCTGGGATGGGAGTAAAAGACAGAAAACTGTATTGAAAAACAATTAAAATAAAAAAATTTAATATAAAAAAAAAACTTTGAGGCTATAAAAGGAAAGGAAAAGCTGAATAACTGTTCCAGATTTTTAAAGAGACATGAGAGCTAAATGCAAAGCATGATCCTGGGTGGCATCTTGGACAATAAGGAAAAGATCCTTAACTGATAGTTGGAAAATGTAATGAAGTTCAGGTTCGGTGTAGTTCTCTATCAATGTACATTTCATGTTTTGGATGATTGTGTGACAGTTATGTTGGAGATTGTCTTGGTTTCAGAAAATATACACTGTAATATTTAAGGATAAAGGAATAATATATAGCAAGTTGCCCATAAGTGTCCAGAAAAATAATAACAATAATAGAATAAATATTATGTATATTCATAGAGAAAAAAACAAATATGGTAAAATACAAACAATTGTGGAAACTAGGTGAAGGAGATTTGGAAGTTCTTTGTACTGTTTATGCAAATTTTAATAGTTTAAAATTGCTTCAAAGTAAATTATATAAAAGAAATGGATAGGAAATGAATAAGTCAAGACAAATATTGACCATAATTTTTCTAACTTTTGCTGTGAATTGCAGGTTGAGAAATGGAACCAAACTAATAGGGATATTTGGTCCCAAGGAAGGATTTTTAAAGTTAATTGATAGAATTTATTGGTATGTTGATGAGAATGATATAAGTGACTAAAAGGACACAGACAGAGTAATTTCAAGGGCAAAATCCTTGAAAAGTGCCAAAGGGATTATGTGCATGTGACAAGTAGATGAAATGGTCTCCGAAAGAAGCAGAGCTATTTGCCCTTCAGAGGAAAAAGGAAGCAGTGAGTTTAGATTCGGACTATAGTAGGACTTGTTATGTATGAAATACTTAAAAGTAGAAATGTCCCTAGACATGCTGATTAGGAATTACTGTGAAAATAGTAAGGCAAAAATAAATTATATTATTTTTAAAAATCAAAGCTTTATGTATCCATATTTAAAACTTTTCATTTATTATAGAGAAAACTAACACATAAGAATGTATACATCATTTCCAAACACTTGGTCCGTGGACGCCTGAAGAATTTCTTGTAAAGTCCGAAGAAGAATCAAGGCAAATAACAGAACTGGGATGATTGACTGGTCCTATGTACTCTTTTACAAAGAGATAAGTTATAGGTTGTATGAGTCATAAAAATGAGTTCCGTGAGTCAAAACATAAAGAAGGACCATAACATCAGGCCAGACTGTTCCAACTCTGAAAAACTGTATGATTGCATCCAGTTGAGTTTCCCAAAGACTTACTGACTACTCTCCTGGTTCCACTCTGAAATTTTTAGTAAAAGTGAAAAGCAATTTCCATTTGAGAAAAAAAAAATGATTTGGTTAGGCAGTGAATGTATGTGATTGTGTAGGAGAAAAGATAATAGGGGAGTTACGCTTCAGTGTCTTTTGTATGAATTCTGCAGGCTTTATTGAGATCAGTCATTGAATCACAATCTGTTTTCACAAATACCTTAAAATTTTAGTACTTTATTACATTGGAATTAATTGGTATTTTAACTTGCTTATTAATATATAACTTCACAAAGCATTTTTTAATATATAACTCCACAAAATTATCTTTCTGGAGCATTGGTGAATTTGCCAATGTTCCTTCCCTGCCATGTATACATTTTTTCTGCTTATGTTTTAACTTAAACATATGCAATTATTATCTGTTTTATAAATACTCTTCGTAGACCCTTCCGTAACCAAGGGAGTTGTATCTATTTGAAATGTGTACACAATGTTACCTCCACTGGCCATGTGAATTGCACATTGGTGATACCACATTGGTGATACCAGCAGGTTCCACCTTCCATCCCAACTCCACCACTTGCTACCTTCTTGACCTTGGGGAATGTACTTATCTCCTGGAGTCTGGATTTTCTCAAATGTAAAGCACAGTAGGGTAGCATCCTGTGATTCATTTGAGTGTGCTCCTTCTATAACTTATCCTTCCCCCACTGGAGTTACACTAAACATTGTAATCCTCCTGGGATTTCACTGTGTAATTAGTTTAAATCACGTGCATTAAGGTCATTGAGACTTAACACTAAAACTGAAAGAAGTAAACTCCTTAAGAAAGCAGGGGCTGTTAAAATTATCCACCTATTAACACACTTATCTCTATGGGTTTTTAAATTACATTAGTGATAATTACTAAATAGTTAAGGAATAATTTTAGACCCAATTCTGAGTGAGGTGGCCCTGCCCTGTGGTGCCTACATCACTGAGATGTCATGAAGATTAGATGAGGGCATAAACATGCAGCTCTTGGTGATGTTTCTGGCACATAGAATGTTCTCAGTAAATGTTAATAGTTATTGTTGTTGTTGGGTGTTCCTAATGCTCCCTTCTACTCAAAATCATGCTGCTCTCCAGAAGCCAGAGAAATAATACACTTCATTTGGACAACCAACTTTGGGGACTGGAAAAGGTATAAAAATACCATTCTTGGAATAATGTAGGGACACAAGATGATAGGCAAGGAAATATCACTGGCAACACTAAAACCCATTCTGATTTTTGGTCTAGTTCTCTCCAGTACTCCTCACAGTAGAGATACTCCACTAACCCCACACTGCTTCCAAAGTAGTCTTTATGTCTTTACGACAGACTCTCATGATCAGTGCTAATCCTGTAGCATCACTTAGATCAGTGTACAGAATGTCACTTAAGTAAGAATATATTTATTTCCTACTTTTTCTACCCATTTCCATCCTCTCACTAACAGAGATGCATTTGCATTTGCTGTACTTACCATTTCTTGCTCCAAAGAGGTTAGAAATCCTCATTTTTGTTGTTCTTAGCCAGTGTTAAACACAGTTCCATTCTCGCTTTGCTAAAGTTTTCTAATTTAATGGTCAAATATTTTTGCATTTAGTCCATCGATTTGAATAGGACTTCCATGTATTTCTTGAGAGGGGGACCTAGGAACTTTGTATTTTGTAAAAGACTATGTTTTCACCAAGGGCTAAAGAAATCTCGTCACTATATCTCACATGGACAAAGGCAGTTCTCTGTATTAGAGACCACCGTATCAATTGGTTATTATGACTTCTGTGTTAGTCACTAGAGTATCTCCAGAGCTTTCAGCCACACAGAAATGACTGCCTCCTTAGAAAAGAAGTCTAAATACAAATGATTGCCAATGGGTAGAAGTTAAACCCTATTAGGAACCATGCTAATGAAAAGCAATTCATGCACAATGAGACCTGACATTGTTTTCCATTTAAAACCATTTGCCCAGCTTTTTAAAACTGAAAAAAAAAATTAAAGATCATTAACATGACCTGGGAGATACAGCTTCTAGTACAAATAGAAAGTGTATTTGTAAAATTATTCCTGATATGAATGGAAAGAGAGGGTTTCAAAAATATTTCATTAACCACTCACTACCAGTCTTCTACTTCTGCTGCCTCTTTGTCAATGCCTACCATGCAGGACTAATCAGCAACCGGGGCACTGCCTCTTCAGCTTTTCCTCCAGTGCCTGTGCTGCACTTGGTCATTTTGAAGTTGCAGGAGATCTGAAAAGTTTTAGTGGAAGCTTTCTGACTGGAGTGATGCCTTTAACCTTTGGGGGATCGAGAGAAGGAGGGACAAGGTACATCCTGTGTCTAGGGTGACCACTGGACCATGGATGATTTATGATTTCAAGGGTAAAGGTGTCAGGGACTGATTGTTTTCCTCCAGCCTGTCTGGAGGTCTTCATGTTTGAACTAAACACACACAATGATGGGATACAGTGTGAACAGAGATTACAGGGTGGTTTATGGGAAGCAGGAAGACTTCAGTTCTGCATTCAGCTGTCTTTTCTTTTCTTTTTCAGAAAACTTTTTCCTTCTTCCCTTTTAGGTTGATTGGCTGGTCTAATAATTGACATAAGACAGATGAAAAGGAGATAAACACATTTAATTTTGTATGAATGAGCACTGCATAAAATTATGAGACTCAAAGAAGTGATCAAAGCAGAAAGCTTTTACACCTTTTAGACACAGAAACAATAAATTTGTGAAGCATTAACAAAACAAAGAGGTTTCAGGTTGGATTAGTACATCAGTGAAGAAGTAACAAGGTTTATTTATACAACTCCTTGATCCTGAATTTCCTTTCTCTGGTTACAAGGATGCCTTCTGCCCTCCTGGTACAGGGAGGGTACCTTCCACATGGGAGATAATTCTCATGATCTCAGGGGGTCAAAGAAGGGTTACAGTGTTCTTGCACTGACTTCCCAAGTCCTTTTAAGTCAAAATAATCCATATGCCTAAGTGGAACATTTCAGGGTGGCATATTCTGGTCACTTCACTGGTGAAGTTTTTGTGTTTGGAATTTTTGTAAATGACTAAAAATCATTAATACCAAATGAACCCACAACTTACGTACAAGCTGGATCTGAGTAGTTTATAGATTTTTCTGGTTGTGAAAGAGTTTCTAACATTTTTGATGGCCCTACTTTGCTTACGCCCTTTACTATGTTCAACCTATTTTCTTTTAACCTGTTGGTCAATTTAACATCTTGCTGTTTCTTCATCTATTCATGAGCATTTATTTGTTATATTATGTGAATTTATTGTGTTTCTACAATATGCTTGAGGTTATGACAACACTGAGGATATAGCAATGAATAGTAACATGTCCCTGAAGTCAACATGCTACCAGTTTAGTAATGATGATGGACAAGAAAATCAGCAATTATAACTCAGTGTTGTACAAGCCATGGCATGCAGAGTGTTGGGAGGTATGTTGGCACAAAATATAAAAAATAATTCAACTTCAGTTTGGGAGGTGAGAAGGCTTCTCAGAGTAGGTACTGTCAAAATCAAGATCTAAAAGTCTAATAGGTATTTTAAGGAGAATTGAGTTCAAAGCACAAGTGTCTGCAGTATTATACAATTATATTTGTTTTTTCTCTTCCGTTCATGCTTATGGGTTAGACTGAATTACCATATTCAACCATTTCTACTTGGAGATGGGTAAGAAGAACTAATCTGCTCACCAATTTAATAAGGAATTCCTGAAATTGTACTCTGAGTCAAGAGAAGACAAATGAGTGTCAGCTTAGATGCCAGCAATTTAGAGCTTTCTCCTAGGCCATTAGCTTCAAGTCTGTGATTTTTAGGTTCAATTTCTTTCAGCAGCCAGGGCTCAAGGGTGGCTTGAAATTTATAAAACTGGCTCAGTGGAAGCACTCAGGGGGGTTATCAGCATGAAGCATCACGCATGGTGGCCTGTCCGTCTCTTCTATTCTTTTGCTCTCTAATGACGGGGTGGAAAAAGCCTTGACTCCTTCCAGTGTGAGCAATTATTTAAGACAATCAACCTTGCACAAATTAAAGTCTGTGGGCAGCATTTCCTGTATTCATAATATGCCAAACATACACCTACTAATGGGATTGTTGTAAAGAACATTTATAATCATATTCTCTAGAACAGAATACTACATATAGTAAGTGCTCATTTATGTAATTATTTTATGTCATTTCAGTTTATGCAATTATTATCATTACTCTCCAAATTATTTTGATTATACCACCAGCAGTTAAAAGAAAGTAAAATTTGCACATTAAACTTATGAACATATTATGTCACTTTTATATTAATATATTTTTAATTTAAAGTCATGCACTAAAATTGTATTGAAGTTTCAATTAAAATTTATCAGATTGAAAAATAGGAATGAAAATTTTAGTGTTTTTTAATGCATTTTCATCCTCGATGACACCGACTGGAGGGGGCTTAATTCATTTATAGTGCATTGTTGCATGCTTATGTGTTTGCCACCCAAATGAATTACCTCTGATGTTTAAGTTCAGGTTAACATCCTTCCTAGGGACAACTTTTACAGGGTGTGTTCCTTCACTGTGAATCTGAAGGGTATAAGATGAGGGTGTGTGTGTGTGTGTGTGTGTGTGTGTGTGTGTGTGTGTGTGTGTAGGGGGAAATAGTCTTAAATTTAAACAAAAGGTATTGTTGGCCATATTAGGTGTAGAGCTTCTTTGGAAATAGAGATGCCCCAGAAGCTTGATAAGCATTCATCTATTTACTTTTGGTCAATTCCTGGAGAAAGTACCATAGTCAGAGGTCTCACCTAGGCTTCCCTTGTACATTCTCATCTTTTAACCATCTGGCTCATGTGTGGTAGTTATTCCCTAAACTTAGATTTTTGACAATCACTTAAAAGAATTTAAATTACTAAACTTGATTAAAATGACTACCCTTCCAGCCTGCTCTTGGTCTTTTTATTTTTCTGGAAAGTAAGGCTGTCACGTTGTCATAGCCCACTATAATTTAACTTTGGGCACAGAAACACTTGTTTTTCTTAGTTCTGTGAAGGGTCAAAATATGTGACACTAGGTCAATTTGGATTTTAGGCTACAAGTAGGGGGTGCCCCCCTTAGAAACTTCCTACTCTTTATTTAAGCAATTATACACGTTGAAATCGACTCTTAAGAAAAATGTGCATATTTCCTATTAGAGTTTGGATCAGAGATGTAGTTGCTCTTAGATTTCTGGAAGAGAGAGAATACACTGTTGAATAAAAGAGATATGAGAAAGCTTTTGGTGAAAGTGGGAACAAATGTGCTGCAAAAGCCCTGGAGGAGCTCGAACTCAAGCAGAAAAGAGTACACAGATAGACATTTGTCTTCTGAAGAGCTGTGCAAAAAACCCTTGCTTATCCCCATGCACACAGGTCTTGAATTCAACCAGGGTACAGGAATGAAGCAGGACAGTTCTTCGAAGGAGCTGAAAAATCTGCTTAAGAATAATTAGAGCTTCTAGTGGAAATATTAATGTGCCAGGAAAAGACCCACATATTCTAATCTCTTCTGCAGGAGTGTCATAGGCAGTATTCTAAGATGGCTCTCATGACTTTCCTGTGGTTGCTCCCATGATTGGGTTATACTATATGACAAAAGAGATTTTGCAGATGTAACTATGCTTAATCTGTTGACTCGGTTTTAATAAAAAGAGAGATGATTCAGGTGAGATTGAC
>PVKM010045933.1:0-11835 GCA_004027735.1 Carollia perspicillata
AGCACTTGGATTTTTGATATCTGGACTCAAAACTATGAGAGAATAAATTTCTGTTGTTAGAATCCATCCAGTTGTGGTAATTTGTTAGAGTAGCCACAGGAAACAAATGTGAGTAAAAGGAACTGAGAGCCTTTTGTTTCCTTCACAAAACATTAGGAGCTGGCACCCAGACATCTCTTTAAAGGAGGCAAAATTTGTCCTTGGCATATTTCCATCTCCTTAGGTGTGGTGATGGTAACGTGGATGAGATTTCCTTTCAAATATTTCCACACCCATTTTTTCTATCAGCACCTATATTCCAGATTTCTGTTAATTATCTTCCTCTTCCAACAAAAATCACTCTGCCATGTCCCACTCTTTCAAGTAAAAGTTCTGAACTGGTCAGCAGTAATGTATGTCACGCCTACAGTTCTGACTTAGGTTGGTTCCCTAGAAGCAGAGCCAGTGATGGGGATTTTTTGCCAAAGTGATGTATTAAGGGAATGATCTGAAGTGAAGAAAATGGGGAAGTAGAATAAGGCAGGGGAATAAAGCAAAAGTTGTGGGTTTACGCAAAGTTTAACTTCAGTCTAATCCCATGCAGAATAAAGTATGCCAGACCTTTCTAAAAAAGTTAATAAATGCTGCTTTCTAGAGTAGTTTCAGATTCACAGCAAAACTCAGCATCAAGTACAGAGAATTCCCATATAACCCTCACCCTCAAGCACATACAACCTCGCCTGATATTTGCATCCTGCACCACAGCAATACTTCGTTAAAACCTATGTACCTATGTTATCACTCAAAGTCCATAATTTACATTAAGTTTCCCTCCTGGAGTTGTACCATCTATAGGCTTTGGGAAAAATATAATGAGAGGTATTTGTTATTGTACTGTCATAGGGAACAATTGCCTTAGAAATTCTCTGTGCTGTGCTTATTTAACCCCACCCCCCGTCAACCCTTGGCAACCACTAACTTTTTTACTAACTCCATAATTTTGACTTTTCCAGAATGCCATGTAGTTGGAATTATTGATTATGTAGACTTTTCAGTTTGACTTCTTTCACTTAGTAATATGCATTTATATTTCCTCCATCTGTTTTCATGGCTTGATAGCTCTTTTCTTTTTAGTGCTGAATAATATTCCATTTCCTGAATGTACACAGTTTAGTTAGCCATTCACCTACTGAAGGACATTATGATTGCTTCCAAGTCCTAGCAATTATGAATAAGGATGCTATAAACATACATATGCAGGCTTTTGTGTAAACATAAGTTTTTAACTTATTTGGGTAAATATCAAATAGTATGATTGCTGGATCATATGGTAAGAGTATGTTTAGATTCATAAGAAACTGCTTGTCTTGCAAAGTGGCTGTGCCATTTTTCATTCTCACTAGCAATCAATGTGAGTTTCTGTTGTCTTACATCCTCGTCAGTATTTGGTATATCACTGTTTTAGATCTTTGCTATTCTAAAAGGTATGTAGTGGCATCTCATTTCTATTTTAATTTGCAATTCTCTAATGACATATGGTGTTGAACATTATTTCATGTATTTATTTGCCATCTGTAGATTTTCTTCGGTGAAGTGACTGTCTTTTGCTTGTATTTTAATCAGGTTGTTTACTTCATTATTGTTGAGTTTTAAGAGTTCTTTGCATATTTTGGATAATAGTCCTTTATCAGATATGTCATTTGAAGTATTTTTTTTCCAGTGTGTGGCTTTTCTTCTTCTCTTGAGACATTAGAGTTGTTTGCACCCCAAATTAAGGGGGCTGTACTATTATACCAAATCCTTTAATGGGACACAGGCAGTCACTTCTAACAGTAAAGACTAACTCTCTGGAAAAGTGTACACCTGTGGACCTCAGCAGGCAATGCTCGGCATATCTGAGAATTGGTATTCTAGCTTCCAAAGAAATCTTCAAAGAAATCTGAGTGGGGTCTCAGAAGCAGTCGCTACCATACTCTTCTGGGAGAAGTGATTCCATGTTGCTTTTAGGTCATGAGGAGTCAGTTTTAGGCCCATACTATGCACCTCATTTCCTATGATTTATACAAACCTGTTGGGTCACTAGTCCATAGACTGGGTGATGACCTGGGCAAAAATCTGTCTGAACAGACTAAATGTTCACTACCTGGTTCTATTAGATTGTGTCTCAGCAATCAGTTGGCATCTAGAAGACAACCACTTGGATTCAGGGTGTCAGGCGTCAGACGGCACCTGCCTTATATCAATGGAAGACTGTGAGAATGAAGTCCCATTGCCTGCTGCCACTGAAAGGCAAGCAAAAGGTGATCTCACCTCAAATTGCCCTTTGCTTCTGGTTCCCGTGAGGCCCAGTCCTCTTATAATCTGGTTTGGGGGAAAGTCCTAAAAGTTTTATTCCCTTTGTTTCCATGTTATTCTTGCAATTTCTATTACTTGAGTTCATCTGAGAGGGTCTCTGCATCTTAGACCCAAAGGAACTGACGATGTAAATTGACAGGCCAAATAATCAGGAAAAAAAGGCATTTGGACACATTGTAAATGGATGGCAAAAGTTAGAAATTCCCAAATAACTCCCCCCCCTTTTTTAAATAAAGACATTAATACTTTAACTTCAGACACTGATTCATGATTGAATGTTCAGGTAATCCAGAGGTTTGGTAACCACATTTTTTAAATTATCATTTCCAATGTGTCCATCCATTTATTTATGGTAAAAGTATTAATAGAGTACTTTTCCTAGACATTGTACCACATGCTTAGGTTTTAGTAATCATCAAACCTAGACATATTAGATAGAGGCTCTCAGTTCCTCTGTTCTAGGTAAGGAGATAAACTATCAGATAATAGTCCAACTCAGAGATTAATTAAATGCTGAAACAAGAACTTTGAAGCAGAAGGAATCAGTTGGAGGTTATGCTCTAGAAGATGGAGTTGAAAGAAACAAACCCTTAGAAATTGACACTTGAGTTGATATGAAGGGTAAGTAGGAGGTTATAAATTTGGATTTGGATTATGTCATTCTTTCATGTAGAGGACAGATAAGGAGGAGGAGTGAAGTGGAGATAAATTAGCAGTCGAATGGCTGGTTTTGGTCTATAGTGGTGGCATTCACCATAAAAAAAGAGAAGGATTGAGAAGTTATTAAAGAAATAAAAATCTCCAGACCTTGGTGATGAATCAGCTATCAGGATAAGAGAGGTAGCCGTTCATGATTTCTAGGTTTCTGGTTGGTTTGACAGGAAGGATGATGACACCTTTTCCTGAAATAGAAAATCCTGAAGGAAGACTAGCTTAGGGTGGCAGGCATGAGCAGTCAGCACGGATCGTGGATTTTAGTCTTCATCGTGGTAATTTTAAGGGACCTCTGAGTGAGATTACTCAGCTAGAGAAGAGATCTTGGAGAGAGCTTAAATGTTGTGACATAGCTGTGTATATATTTTATCTGAAACTAGGGGCATGGATGGAAATGCATAGAGAGATAATAGCAAGGACAATGTCTTTAGAAATGCCTATAATTAAGGGTCTCTGAATAAGGAAGCACCTACCAAGGACACAGAAATGGAGAGATAGGAGAATAAGGAAAAAGCCCAGGAAATCCTAGTATGGGATTCAAAAGGACTGAGGTGTCCAAAAAAAGGGAGTGTTTTAGTCCAATACTGATGAGAAATCAAATAAGGTGAGCCCTAAAATGTGTTCACTGGACTGAGAGGCATGGAGGTTGATTGAGTGATAGTGAGAGAAGACAGATTGAATTAGATTGACGAGGAGGTCAAGCACATTGAAATGAATAGAGAGAATTCCTTTGAAAAGTTTAGTACCATTTAAGTTAATAGCAAATAATTCTGACCACTGGCCTCAATAAGCATTATAGAGGGCTTAGGTATAAAGTAGTATCTTTGTCAAGAAAAATGAAATTTAGTTTTATAAATGAAGGATATAGAAGGAATTTATGAAGAAATGAAACAAAGTATTTACTGAGCCTTTGCAACATTTCAGGTATGTCATTTTATTTAATACAAATAACCCTGTGGATTTGATAATTAACATATTTATATGATAAAAGGGACATTCATTTAATGTAAATAATTTTAGAGAATCTAGGTAAGAAAAAAAGAGATATCATCTCCTATATCAATACAAACATATCTTGATATATTTCTTTTAAATAATGTTTTCAGAAAATTTAACTGATTTTCACAGTGCCACACAACTTAGAAGTTGAAAAGTCAAGATTTAAACATTATTCGGTCTAATATTAAAATTTCCAACTATACTGACTATACTGATAGATGCATTCATAAAGTAAGAATACATGCTACAGAAATTGTATAGATCAGACATTTCTAAGATAGAGAAGAATTTTGGATGAGGAATGTTAAATATATTTTACACAGACAGCAACTGGAGTTTGAGCTGGGCGTTGAAAGACAGAGGATTTAGATTGGGGTCAGCAAACTACAGCCCTCAGGCCAAATCTAGCCCCCTACTGATTTCTATATTTAAGGCTAATAATGTTTTTTACATTCTTACATGTAAACTGTAAATAAAAAGAAAGTAAACAAGGCTATTAACCTTTCAGCAAGAATTGTTGCTGGATTTTGCCTCTTGGTTCACAATTAAATAAATAAATATTTAAATAAAACATATTCTATTCTGGCCTTCTATTGGAAAAACTTGCTGGCCTCTGGTTTAGAGAAATGTGTGTAGAATGGCCCCCAGGTGAAGACAGTGCATGAGCCCAAATCTAGAGGAATAAAAAAGGGAAAGATAGTGAATCAACTGGCAAGGCCTATGAGGACCCACCTCCTGTGGTCAAACTCTAAGATACATCCATTACCTGGCAAAGAAGTTTGGTTAATAGTTTGCTACATAAATATTTGTATAATTGCCTCCCCAACTAGATTCATTCTTCTGAGCAGAAATCCTATTTTTCTTACCTGTCTGCCCTGAGGGTCTTACACACAGTTGGTCATGGCTCCCAACTTAATCAGTGCTAATAAACAGCCCCATGCCATGTGGGCAGCCTGTTAGAACCAAGCTTTTAATCATCACTAGAATCCTTTCCTCTTTTACCTTCCCAGGACAGGATCTACTATCCATCAATTATACATAGTGTGCTGATAGTTACAGCCTTCCCTCAAACACAAAACTCGGGGGGACAACAGTGTGCATCCTTCAATTGTACCTAATGGTGGTGCTGGCTGCAGAACAATGGCACCAGGTGTTAATTCCGTTCTTGAGTTCTGGCTAAGAGAAGAATTTAGAGCCAAGACTAAAATTATAAGAGAAAATTTATTTATAAAGTCATAGAGGTAGAGTAAGTGAGCTGTAGAAGAAATGGGGGCTCAGGAAGCACGTTACAACAAAAGAAGGGCCCTTGAAGCTTAGGAGAGAGAGAGAGAGAGAGAGAAAGAGAGAGAGAAAGAGAGAGAGAAAGAGAGAAACACGCCTTGAGAGACAAAGAAGGAAGAGAGCTTCCAATGTGCTGGGTGTGGGGGAGAGAAGAGAGAGAGAGAGAGCCTTAGGGAAAGAAAGAGGTGGAGGGAGCTGCACTGGGCCAGAGGGCTTTTATCTGAGGTCTCAGGGGAGAATCTCAATAGAATATTCATCAGTTTTCCTGGTGTATCTCCTCAGGGTCATGGTCTCCACTGATTGGTTGGCGCCAGGGCTGGGGTTCATTAGTCATTGCAGTTGGTCCTGATATCAGCCTTGGCATCACTTTGTCTGCTTTTGCTTCCCTTCTGGGCCTGGAGCTGCAACACGGCTGAAGCCTACACATCATCTCCAAGGTCAATGCTTAAAGGAATGGTCGTGCAAGGGCCAGTAGTTTTGGCCTGTTGCTAGGCAGCTGGGGCCTTCTGCCCTGGTGACCCTCTGCACCTACCCATCATTCCTGCTTTGCTCATGCCTATCTTAGTGACTACTACAGTGGGAGGATGGTGGTGAAATTCCTCAGCAACTTCTTGTGATGGATATGCACCTAAGAAATATCGACAAGAGAAAACATTGGCAATTTGAGTGTGGAAGTGTGATCTTCTAGCTTCACTATGCTATTTTAAACAAGACTGCCCTGCCCACATTGGAAATAAGGATATTCAGCTAGTAATAAATTCTGTTCGAAGCCCAGAGTTGAGCCCGGAGTCTCTGAGAGGCATAATCAAGGCTGTGATTGATGAGATGTCAGAGACTCTGAGACACAGCGTGTGACGCATTCAGTCATTGAGGGCCTGAGTGTTTGTCATAATGTCACAGCACCTGCTGCTGACTGATACCTGGGACACAGGCAGGAGTGTGCCTGGGAGAAGGATGCTTCTGACAAGGCCATCCTGTCCTCCGGTGCCCTGCAAGTACCGGGAGGAAGGCAGCAGGCATCTGCCATCAGAGAAGACAAAAAGGAGCCACGCAGGGAAAAGCAGCAAGGGGTGGGGAAAGATGGCACATTCCCGATGCAAGCACGGGAAGAACAGGTGCTCTGAGGAAGGCTGCCGCTGCTCCTGGGGCCTGGAAGCCTGCCACGCTGCAGAGCCCAGCACACACCCGCCCGTTGGCAGCCCCTAAGCACCACCGTGAAGCATTCTGTCCCCTTGCAGCTCTACTCTCTGAATGACTAGAGGGTCCCCAGGAGGCCGAGATAAACTGACAGGCAGCATTGTTTTCCAGGAGAGGGGAATGCATCTTTTCCCCACACAAAACGATTTTTAGTGTCCTTGCCCTATCCCCCCATCCTGCAGTTAGGGATTGACTTGCCAGCTAATTCCAGATTGCTTTTCCTCTTGGCATTTGCAAGGCATGGGTTATTCTATGTTCCCTGTCTCCTCTGCCAAGTTTGCCTCTGAGGATCTCTGGGAGGGTATCTGTAATGCCACAGTTCAGTTTGACAAAGGAAAGAAAGAAGACAATTAATTCTCTAAAGCAATCATGTATTTTAAAAGTATTATTTTGTAAATCAAGCTAATGTGTCTCTAAATTCATTAAGTGTGTTGGAGGGTTAGTCACTCCAGAAGGCCTCATGGAAATTGGCAGAGACATTTTTCCGACCCATGCTGTGGTAATGACCTTAACCACTCTCCCTGATCATACACCCCATGCATTTCCCTTGGGAGGGCCTGTCAAGCAGGTCAAGGTTTATCAGAATGGCAAAGGGAGCACTCCCACAACAAAATGTACATTTTAGCATGTACCTTATTGTAATAGCATGCCCCTTTCAACTCCTCCAAGCCCCAAGTCGAATCCCCCAAGGTAGCTTAAACTAGCAGGAGATCAACCAGTGAGGAAATCAAATTCACCAAAACAATTCTTAGTGGGGAGTTTCAGTTATTTCTCCAGTCTGGAACTCCAGAAACAACACAGAAATGGTCAAGACAGATTATTTTCATCCTTGCTGCCCTTTAGAATGGGGAAACATTTTCTAGCTTTACATGGAGAGCTGGAAAAGTGGGGCAGTAGGTCTTCAAAGGCTTGTTTCTGGCCTGGCCCCTCCTTGTAACAGAGCGGGCAAGCCGAAGAACCTGCAAGGATTGGTGAGCATCTGTGGAGGCCGGTGTCTTAGGAAGCAGAGTCACCAGCCGGTCCTGCCAAGGATGCACATTCATCATCTCAACTGTTTTGTTTTTCTCTCAGGACTCTAATTGTATGTATAATTTACATACAATAAACACAGATTTTTAAGTGTACTGATCAATGAGTCTTGAAAAGTACCCACTGCCCACCAAGAAACAGAACAAGACACAGATGCACCCATAACACCCGTAGTACCTACCACCCATCAAGATAGAGAACAAGGTGCAGATAAATCCATCACTCTGTGGGGGCTAAAAAAATGAAAACTTTTCCTCTGACTTTTAAGTTCTTCTAGCTGGGCATATAATCAAATTGAAAGATATACATGAATAGGAAAATATCAAATTTTAATAGTTTGGATACATGTGTGCTAGGAATTCATGTCAGCATGAAAATTCCAAAGGTAGTGAGGCAACATTGGGTGCATATAACATTTTGGACAAAGGAGAAAAGGAGCAGATGGGGTTAAATTTTAGAAGTGAGAATAGGCCATTTGCAGGTAGGGGAGGAAGAGTTCTTGCTAGGCAACTTAGAAACAATGAGACAGAGGTGTTATCTAGTTAACAAGCCCCTGCCTGAAGTCCCCTGTTTACCAGACTTTTTTTCAAATTAGGTGAAGCTAAACATCCTAAGAGTGCCTTCCCAAAGCAGGTTCTCCTGTCTGAATCTCTTAAGCAGGAAAGGGAGGAGAGCCAAGTATTTTTTTCTGAGTCTTATTTCTTAATAAACATCTTAAAATCAGTATCCTAAAAAGGCAGCTTCAGGATGGCAACACTAATTCTCCTCAACAAATTCCTGTCTGCTCTTTTGCTTCAATACTCGAGCCATCAAAGGAACCTACTGACTTATCTTCTGCTACTATAGGTTACATGTTCTAGTGTGTCTTATAAATGAAACAATGCAGTATATAGTCTCTTTTGTCTGGCTTAATTTTCTCAGAACAATGTATTTGACATTCATCTGGTATGTAGTAACCAATATCAGTAGCCTCCATCAGTAGCTTGTTCCATTTTCTTGAGCAGTATTCCATTGTATGGCTGTACCACAATCTGTTTACACATTTATCTGTTGATAGATATTTGGGTTGTCTTCCATTTGTAGCCTTTACGAATAAAGCTGCAGAGAAAATTCTTATACATTTCTGTGGATTGACATATGTTATCATTTCTCTTGGGCAAATACATAGGAGAGAA
The DNA here is from genome assembly GCA_004027735.1 of Carollia perspicillata. Classification (NCBI taxonomy): domain Eukaryota; kingdom Metazoa; phylum Chordata; class Mammalia; order Chiroptera; family Phyllostomidae; genus Carollia; species Carollia perspicillata. The sequence continues at coordinate 8,730 of PVKM010045933.1, forward strand.
ATTTCTGAGTCATAGGGTAGATGAAGGAATTTACCATTATTAGGAATTGCCGAACAATTTTGCAAAGGAATTGTACCATTATGCATCCCCTGCAACAGTGTTTGAGAGTTCCAGTTGCTCCACATTTTTTCCGGTCCTTGGTATTTGCTGGTCTTGATTGTTTTAGCTATTGTAGTTGGTGAGGGGTAACTCTTTGTATCCAAACATTTTCAAAGAAGTCATTTTCATGAGATCTAGTGCTAAATTCTAAGAGTGGCTTTGCTGGGCAGGGAAAGGCAGGCATTGCAATAGGAGGAAGCTTGCTGTTTGGAAGTCAGTCTGCATATTTTCATGATAAAAAGAAAACCTCCAAGCGGCATTTTGAGCTCAAAATTCTTTCCCAGAAGTCTAGTTTCCTTAAAAGCTGTTTATAAATATTTATCTTCACATTTCTAATGACAACAATGCATACGGCACAGATACTAGCACTTTAAATTATAAATATTCATCACGGAGGTTTCCAGTTGTTCTACTGTAGGACACAGAGAGCTCTGTCTGTCTCCACCTGCAGGTCTACGGAAAGGTTTTCTGGGTGCGTATGCAGTTAAGAACAGATGTCCTGCAGAATAAACTTCCTTGGTTAGATTCCCTCCTTTCCCGTGGGGTGGGGGGTGGCGATTAAAGCAAGTTATTTTGCTTCTCGGATGGACCATAATATCCTCCATCACACACTGCTCCAATAATAAACCTACCTCCTGGAATTGTTATGAATATTAAGTGACATATTTTGTCTAAAACATGAAGCCCTCTGTCTGGCACATAGTAAATGTATAACAAACTCAAAACATTAAAAAATCAAATTTTCAAAAAAGATTTACCTTTCTCATCTTCCTTTTCTCCATCTAATACAACTACAGGGCTGGTTTGGTATTTTTAGGGTCACTCAGAGTTAATATCAATATGCTGGGTTTAAGGGTCAATAGATAGCTGCTACGTGACAATCTCAAGCTTCTAAAAGTTTTCTGAAGGAATATATCTTTGAAGAATAGACCTGTAAGGATTTGTTATTGGACATGTCCCGCAAAATAGCATGAAGTTGTGTACAAAAGTGCATAGGAATATTTTTTTTCTGGAATCTGTAGCTTGCAACAGACTCTCAAAGGGGTCTGGGATCCCAGAACCCTTTGGAACCACTGCAAAAGAAGGAATGGCCATTGGAGTGTATGGAACAAACTTTGGCAAAACAGAGGCTTAGGACTGAGTTTCAGCCGTGACACTAGTTACAAAAATAATTATCAACTAATTATTTTTTATCAAGTTACTCAATTACTTTAAGCTTCAGTTCCATATCTTTAAAATGGAGATAATAACATCTTGTATCTTACATGGTTACTGAGAGGAATAAAAGAATGCCATGATTGATACCTAGGAACTGGCCCCAGTAAGTGGCAAACAAATGTTAGTTATCCTTCCCTCTGCTGATATAGCTTCTTAATGATGGAAGTCTTTCCTTAATGCTCTTTCTGTTATATTCAGTACTAAGTGGGCTTAGCCTGTTAAATTGCAAGTGACTTTGGGAATGATATATCAAGCTTCATTAGCTATTCTCGCCCTTAGTATGAATACATCAGCTTGTTTCTATAAAGCAGAATTTTTGCATCAGGTATCATCAGGCCACAGAAAATATAAAGAAGTGAATGAAGTTATTAGACATTTTATGATTAGACATTTTCTTTCAGCTAACAATGGTATTAAGGTAATGGATAAAGTCCAGGACACCTCTTTTGTATATGTATGTCTTCCTGTATCTCTAAAATCTCTACCCATACTATAGTAGCTCAAAGACTTTTTAAAAAGATTTTATTTATTTGTTTTTAGAGAGGGGAAGGGAGGGAGAAAGAGAGGGAGAGAAACATCAATGTGTGTTGCCTGTTGTTCTCCTCATACTGGGGACCTGTCCTGCAACCCAGGCATGTGCCCTGACTGGGAATCGAACCGGCAACCCTTTGGTTCACAGGCTGGCACTCTACCCACTGAGCTACACCAGCCAGGGAGATTTTTTATTTTTAGAAATCAGAATCCTTTCCTTGGGGGTCAGCAAATTGTGGCCCATGTATGGAATCCAGTCTATGGCCTCTTTTGTAAACAAAGTTTCATCAGCGCACAGACACATCCATTTGTTTACACAGTGTCTACAAATTGCACATTTCAGTAATTGCAATAGAGACCTCATGGCGTGCAAAGCCTAAGTTTTTGCCATGCAGCCCTTTAAAGAAAATCATTGACTTCTGATTTAAACCCACGTCTAGTTTCCTCTTGACACTTCAGGATATGAGAGAAGGCAAGACCGTTCAAATATTCTTGAGACATGGCAGAGAGGCTGTGATCCCCTATTTGAGCAAGTCTGAGGCCAAGACCAATTATTCCATCATGGCTGACCAACTGGGCACCCTTGTACTTATGTAGGGCTTCAAGATCTTACCCAAATCTCTACATTTTATAAAATGAAGAAGAGAAACTAGTTGGAAAAAGAACTCCAAAAACTTTGGAAGTGTTTTTTAGAGAATGTATTTCTTCTAATCTTTTATTTTTTTTTAATGTAAGTCTCCTAAAAGAGTTTGAGAACTATAAATCAGGGACTGAATATAAGAAAAAGATAAACATGCCAACATAAAGTATGTGGAAGGAACAGAATGGAATTTTAAAGAGTGAAAAATCTTAAGGAATTGTATATAGAGTAATTTGAGCTGAACATCTATTAAATGACTGTGATGCAATGATAATTAAATCATCGGCAAAAAAGAGTGGGTTATTTTGTGATAAAAAGAAAGTACTAGGGGAGGAAGATAAATAAAGTAACTGTAGCAAACTATTACCTCAAAGAAACTTCTAGGTCTCTTATTCAAAAGGATATTTCTTCTTTCTCCAACACAGAGACATTTTGATTCAAATCCTTTGGGGGCTTTGTTTACAGAACTGTGGAGAAACAGCAGTCTACATATCATCGCTGAATGTGGGAAAAGAAGGGACTCGGGAAAATGAGCACTGTAAGAAGATAGGCAGGCAATCAAGCTGTGGGCAGGTTAAGTCTGCCAGACACAACACAGCCAGCTTAGGGGAGGGACAC
>PVKM010045934.1:0-11837 GCA_004027735.1 Carollia perspicillata
GAAGTCCCTAACAGAGCAGAAAAATGCAGAAAGTGGGGCACCAAACAGGTCGTGGAAAGGACACTTGTTTGCAGTATGAGAGTTGGAACAAGAAGGGAAAGTGTCCCCTTGTCCGACCTTGACTGAGAGGGTGAATGTCAGGTGACTGATTGTTCACCACTCTGTGCGTGCCCTTGGAAGACCTCAGACGTGCCGGGAATATTGACTTGGGGTTACAGATAAACTCACAAGTAGGAACTCCATGAATAATGCGCATTGTTGGGATGCGTCCCCTTGCCCACTTTCCTGTTAGGGTGTCCAGCTTTTCTCATTGATTTGGAGGAGCTGCTTGCATACAGGGTATACTAGGGTCTTTGCCTATCCTATTTTATAAATTACTTCCCCAGTTTTGTCCCTCCACTTTACTGTTAGTATCAGTTACTACAGTGGCTTTTGGTGCAGCATCCAAGTGCCTTTGGAGTGGGGAGAACAATGCTGGAAGAGCAATGTGGTTAAATTCCTACTGTGAAAGTCGTTGCTATTTATTTCCATGTTTCTTCTTCATAGGCACACCAAATTCTGTGGGGTGACTTTTCTCCAGCGCCTCCAAATCATGGAAAGTCCTGTAAGTCCTCCCCCAAAGTGTCACTTTATATCCATATCCTGCCTTTAATGATGGTCTTCACCTGCCATTTTCACCCCTTTCCCAGTTGGGAGCCATTGAAGCTCTTTTGCATTTCTGCCTCCTTCCTCCTGTCACCGCCTTGTGACTTCATTGTCCCCATCCCAACGGTAGGGGTGGTAGCTAGCGTGCAGAGCTTAAACGGGGGAGAAATCCTACAGAGTTTGCCAGCAGCAGCTCAGAAAAAGAGCCAACGCTTGAGAAGGTGGCAGTGGTGGCCGAGGTGGGGGCCGTGATGGCGAGGGTTTGGAACTCCCGATTGGAAATGGGTTGGGAGAGTCGGCACCTGGCCTTCGTTCATACTGTGGTCCACTCTGCTCGCCACAAGCGCTTACACACTGGCGGGCTGTCTTTTCACGCTAGGTGGGAGGACGAAGAAGCCAGCCTGTGAGAACCCGACGAAGTACAGTCGGCGGAGGACAGTCTTCCCGAGGCGTGTAAGAATCTTTGTACTTGCCACCAGCAGTGGGTCCCCAGGGTGGGGTCGGTGGTGTGCCGGTCAGCGTGGCAGAGAGGGTGCTGGTGTGTGTGCGTCTGGAGTTGGCGTGAGGGTAAGCCCTAATTTACAGTCGAGTGACCCACAGGCCTGCAGCCTGTCTGAGAAGCGGTCTCCCTTCGAGCCCTGTGAACGCGTCTTATCCAGAGCTCCCCAGCTGTTTCGGAAATAAGCCACAGAGAGGGTTGGGGTTTTCTCTTGTACTGTCCAAATTTTCACCAGCGATATGCTGGATCTACCTCTTGTGAAAAAGGCATTACGTTCTCAGACCGTCCCCCCTTCTGGGGACCCACGCTGGCTCCCCACATCTCCCGTCCCCACTGCCTCTGACGTGGCCTTCCGTGGTTCTGTCTTGCCTGATAGGGCTTCTTCAAAACCCAGCAATTTTTAACGGCGTGTTAAAATGAGATTCTTTTTATGTCTTGGAGTTCTGGCAGCGACTCCTAGAGAGCCAACTGAAAGAACAGAAACTGGTTTCCACGAGCACCCTCTTCATTTCACCTCATTTGGTGCCAACGTCACAACTCTTTTTTGCTATCCTGCTGCCTGTTTATTAAGATTGCTCTAAACCAACTTAACACAACAGCAGCTCAGCCTTATCCTAAGTGATTGGACAGGGTGGGGAAAGACTAGGTGTACAGCTGTCTGTATGGAAAATAATACAATCATGAATAAGTAATACAAGAAAAAACTCTGTTTCCCATACTCACCACTGTAAAACCTACTTTTGCTCAACCCTACATTTGCAATACCATGGGTTTGGTATGCTAGTTATGTGTATTAGAAAAAAGAAAACCTGACCATTAAAATAAAAAATGTTACTCGAGGACCACCTAGCATTGTCACAAGAACCACCAGTGATATGAAGATACCACCACGGAAAATGTGAATCCACGGGCACTGACTAGCTAATCTGACAGACTGAGCTAATGGGACAGGGGGTGGACGGCCCACCTTGGTTCCCAGGTCTAGTTAATGTTGGCCTTCCAGAAATGGTGCATTTTTCTTGATTTTTCTGCTGTAGGGCCTGGCCAGTTTCTTAGGAAGCACTTGAAGCCCGGGAAGGCAGTGAGTTGGCAGCCTGTGGAGGGAGTTACTTGGGGGCATTCGAAGCTGGGCAGTCCACAGAAAATTTCAGTGTACAGGCAGCCAGGGACCACCCTTCACTGTAGGGTCGGTATATGCTTCTAGGAAGGGGAGGCGATTTCCTGAAAGTGTATCTCCTGTGAGCTGGCCTCCTGGGAGCTGCTTGGGAGAATCATTAACTCTTGTTCAATTAAGTAAATCGTCTTGCTGCGTGGAGTTGTGCTGGGGCCAAGCAATTCCCTTGCCAGAGCCTGCAGCTGTTCTGGGGAACAGTTGCCTTTCTCTTCGAGGTGCTTCCCTGACCCCCCTCCCCTAAAGTGAGTTCTCTATGCCACAGTAGTGTCTTTTAAGCCAACAATTCCTGACAAATTGGTGGCGTTGCATCCTGCTCTTGTTTTTGCGGTGCACCAGCGAACTGAAAGTACACACCTGCACATCACAAACACCCCAACATTCGTCTGAGGCACTTGTCCGGGGAACACTGGGCCTACAGTTCTGACCAAAAAAATAAATCATGGCTTTTTGTTTACTAGATAAGGCAGAATCTTATTTTTTTAAACAGACACCATGTTTTGCGGGAGGAAAACATGCACTGAGTTGTAAAATGTACAAGTTTTGCATCAGCAACAAGCAGGGATTGAATGGAACTTTCAACCATCATTAAGAATATTCTCACTTTAACAAGTATTTGCTTGGTGGTGTCTAATGCCTTCAGCAGCCAGCTTCTACATGTCTATGTTTCTGGGCCCAGTCTTCAAGAAGTTCATGATCTGAGTAAGAGTGAAAGCAGAGAGATCATCACACCCAGCAGGGTGCAGACGAGAGGAATGGGAGGGGCGGCGGCGGGGGAGATTCTCGCTGCTGAAGGAAGGGTCAAGGACAGAAGAGGAACCTGGGCAGTTTGGTTAGTGATTCCAGGGCTTCTTGCCTCGTTTTCTCTCCTCTTTTCCTCTTGTGGATCTGGCCTTCGGGGCAGAGGCAGGATAGATGAACCAGGAGGGTAGAAGGTGCGGGACGAAAAAACAGGAACAAGCCCCACTCCGGCTCGTGAGTGAGGTCTGGCAGTTGCATTCCTGAATTCCGTGCAGAAAGCAACCTTTGTGTTTGGCCAAGTGCTGACGACCAGGTCATCTTCCTCCAGCCTCCTGTGCCCTGTAACTCTGCAAGCAAGGCTGGCTCGTCTGAAGACTCAGATGCTGATCAGTACTACGTTTACAGTCTGGGAGGACCGTTATAGTCACTTAGCTGAGGCGGAAACAAAGCCACGAAGCTGCAGGTCCGCGGTCTGCCCAATCAGCGACTTGGAGGTATGAGAGGGCCTTGGAGCTCGTGGACCTTGGCTGGTGGCTTTCTTGGACCCTTCCCTGGGCTTCAAATGCCTTCGTCCCTCGTTTTTCTCCCTTCTTAATTGGAAGAGGGGACAAAAGTTATCGTTACCATCGTTATTAAATTTTCCTTTAAAATAAATACTTGGCACTCCATGTTTCTGCAAGAACCACAGAAACGGTGTTGGGGGCCCGACAGCTGCGGGCCCCAGCGTCAAAAAGCCCGTCCCTCAATCTGGGAGCCCAGGAGGGGCTCAGGGCCGCGAGAGAGACGCACTGGTACCCAGGGCACGGGCTCCGAAGCGCCAGCGCTTCAGGCTTCTGCCGCCAGGTTGTCCTCCAAGGGAGAAGAGAGGCGCTACTGCCAAGAAGCAAACTGGCCGGCAGGGCGGGCTGGGGCCCTCGAGTCCCAGCGGAAGCAGGCGCTTGGGGTCGGGGAGAGTGAGTCAGTCCCTGAAGCCCAGCCACGCCCGCCCCATCCACGGCCCCGCCCCCCCTCCCTTCACGATCCTCCCCACCCCAATCCAAGACCTGTCTCCACTCCCTCCTCCTCACACAAAGACCCCTCTCCCCGTGCCTGCCTCCCACTATCCGGCCCCCCTCCCCTCCCTTGCGCCGCGTGCGCAGGAGCGAGGGCCAAGGCTAGGAGACCCTACACTCGCGTGAACGGAAGGACCCGCCACCGCCACCACCCAGGGGAGCGCAGGGCCCCAGCAGCTGCTGCTCAGGAGGGGAGGCAGAACCCCGTGTGACCATGAAAGTCGCTGCCTCCTGCCCCTTCTTCCTCCCCAACCCCACTCGCCCGCGGTCTCTCTGGCCCCAGGGCTCCACTTGCTCCCCTTTACCAAGACCACCGTCCTCTTTATGATTTTTGCTGAATTGAAAAGGTAATTAGAAGCCGCACCATCCACCCCACCCCTACCCAGCCCCCAAAGGGGGGAGGGGAACCCTGCTAGTGTTTGACTCTTGTTCTTGAGCCCAGGTTAGGCAAAATACATTCCTGACCAGCCATCTGGTCTCATTCCCGGGGTCCCATTGTATGGTTTCCATTAAGCTCTCCAAACCGAGCATTGAAAGTGCAGCCCCAGAGCGACTCCGAACCTCCGGGATTTGTGCCCTGGCCAGCCGCGGTTAGAGAGTCTCGGGCCTCTGTTTCAGAGGAGCCTAACCCCTAATGGTCCTGGCCTTACACTGTCATTAACATGCTTGGCCACTCCAAGAAAGTCATTTCTCTGTGTCCATGGTTATTATTCATTCGCTCGGGTTTTTTAAGTGAATGCAAGGCAGAAAACAGAATTAGCATTCTGTTTTACTTCTAAAAATCTATGTTAACAGAGTTGCGGATGATTTTACAAAATAACCTGGCCACAGAAATTGGTTGCAGCCACGTCTGTACCTTCGCCCTTGCTGTCCCCATTCCCTGACACCGCCGTCCCCAAGGCAAACAACAAATGTTGGCTTGTGGAAAAATAGTCCTTTACTTGGGACTTTACTTGCTTGGGTTGGGGCTCATGGTCCAAGAAAAAAGGGAACAGGCAGGTTCCTAGAATCATAGAGGCTTGTAACTGGAAAGTTCTTTAAAATGCACTGAAAATAAGCCTGTCTGTTTATGGAAGAGACTCCCAGAGTGTGGGGCTTCGGGAAGATGACGTGGCTGACGAGTAAAGTACTAATTCCGAGCTTGGCGGCCTAATGTGGGGCGGAGACTGAGACGTTTGCGTTTCCTCACGTGCAGCGCAAAGGACTTCGAGGGCGCTCAGTTCAGTGGTCCGCTGTCCCGGGCCCTCTCGCTGTGGCTCCCTCCCTGTCCGGCTGTGAGTCTTGCCTGTGTGGGGAGTTACAGCCCTTTCTTCTTTCCCCTCACCCAGGCTTTGCTCCCTTTTCTCTTTTTTTCTTTCCTTCCTACCCGCCCCCCCCCTCCACCCATCCACTCTAGCCCTGACCATGAGATTTTATTTGGGTTTTTAAAATGAAACCAGGTGCTGCATAAAAAAAGCAGAATAATAACAAGGAAAGACTCTCCAACCCCTGAGGAATGTGCTGAGTTTTCTGACTCAGGCTGTCCTGGCAAAGAGCGCTGACTGACACGGAGAGGTGGGTGGCACAGAGCACAGACCATACATGGTAGCCTAGCCTCCCCAGATAGGTTGGTCTGGGCAGCCTGTGACTCATTTCGCAAAACCAGAGACTCTGTTCCTTGTGGAACAAGACTTCCCAGAGACCAGAGCCAAAGGATCTTCAGCCTTTCCCGGCGGGGCCAGTTCAACCTGACATAGCAGGGGCCGCCCTGAGGTTTGGAGGGGGTGGGAGCCTGGGCAGAAGGCCATCCCTGGGAAAGAAACAGGCTTGATGGACGTGAGCGAGGGTTTTTGGTGCATTTAAGAGATGAGTGGCATGTAAGCTGCAAAGGGACATGAAAATCAGCGTGCACTGTGAGCTCCAGGTGGCAGGAACCATCACAGTGCCTTGGAGGAGAGGGGTATGGCAGTGCTGCTGAGGTTCCCAGGTGTTTCCTCTTTGCAGGGGTGCCTGGCGAAGAGTACGGGAGAAGTGGTCCATCTTGGGGGTGTTTCTGGGTGCCATCGCTAATGCAGTCAGGAGAGGTAACTAATCACAGGACTGACAGACTTCAGACACCCGGAGAGACGCCCAGGCCCACACCCTCACATTCTGAGAATTCTTTTCAAATGAGCCTAGTAACGGGGTGAGGGGTACATTTTTTTTCTGTTACCAAGAGACAGGCTGAGAGGGCTGGGAGCGCTACAGAGCACGTCTCTCCCAGCAGAGGTGGGGGGAGGGGCCTGCACTGGGGTGACAAGGACCCATCTGTGTGCTCCTCATTACCCAGGCCTGGGCTGCACGGGACTCGCGTCCCTGCCACCCCGGAGAAGGCTGTCACTTTCCAAATGAGGATGAACCTCGACTGGGGCAAACGAGATCTCCACGCAGCAGCCTCGTGGAACAGGGTCTTATTTCTCTTTTTTCTTCTCCTTCCCACCGGCTACCCATTGAAGAGCTGCTGGTCTTTTCCGTAATTGCAGGAAGAGCTCTGCTGAGCTTTTCCATTCAAGTCTACTTACCTGGAAAAACAACGCCTTGTGAGGACCGTGGCTTCATAAATATTTATAGTGCAAGCAGGCGTCACTCTGGTTCTGCAGGAGAATGGGCTCATTCAGTTGTATTTATGATGTGCCACTCGGGTGAGTGACATCCGTCATCTGGGGTGGCCCTACACTCGTTCCCCTGAAGCATGTTTATGGAGTGATTGGGCCTACAAACAACTGCTATATTTAGTCCCTCTTCTTCCCTAGCCCTTTTAACTCCCAGCAAAAAGCCAAGCTCACGGTCCAGGGATGATTCGAGCCCTAATGACGAGGCGCAGGGGCTGCAACGAGTGCTGCGGGACGAGCTTGGAGGCGGGTAGACTGGGGATGGTGATGTTATCACGGCGTTCGGACACTAAGGGGGTTTCGTCGGGCTGCATGTAGCAGGTGAGGGCCCTCAGCTGGGCACGGGGCGTTCTGACAGGTGACGGGCACAGCCCTGAGTGATGAATGCAGATGGAGGTTTATGAAACTTTCCTTCCCCGGGAGTTTTCTTGGGACAGGATCTCAGGTCTGTCGCCTTGCACCCCAGGGCCCTGGGCGCAGAGGCTGGTGGGAGAGCTGTTCACTCTGCTGGGTCACGGTTTCTGGTGTAACCCAAGGCTGTCCCCTCTCAGCCACACCTGGCCCTGGCTGGGGGACAGCAGTGGCCCTCCACCGGCTGTGAGGAAGGAGGGCCATGCCTGGCCTCTAGCACTGCGGCTGCACACAGGCCCTGGCTGGGCTCCCCAGGCGGGACTTAGGCCCCCAGCAGGGCTCAGTGCCCCTGATCAGCTCGGCCACCTATTGTTTATCCTGGGAAGGGCCAGGTCTTGGCACAGGGGCCTGAAGGGTTGCCAGCATTTTATTTTTAGAGACAGGAAAATGTTTGCTTTTTGGCAGTTGCTCTTTTTTTGACACACACTGGGATGGTGTCAAAAAGTTCAAGTGAGAGATTCCAAGCCCTAAATTCATAGCAAATGGCACGGGCAATAGTACTGTGAACCTCTCCACAGAAGCCTTCGTGGAGCCGAGGAGCTTTCATTAGCAGGCCTGCACAGGGGGGCAGGGCCTTGCGTCCACTGGCTTCATGGCCTGGACACCCAGTGAGTCCCTTTCCAGTGAGCCACTGGTCTGAAGGTTTATGCTTCTTACCTCCATTCATCTCCTTCTCGACCAGCTCATAGTCTAGTCCAAGTCGGGAAACAGAGTCTGCTAAAAAAAAAACCCAAACCTGGTTGTTCTAAAACCGATTGTTTTAGCAGACTGAGAAACTATCAGTCTGCTAAATCGGAAGTTCACCACCCCATCCACTGTCATTGTCATTCATGAAGACTAGTATGAGGCAGCCGGCTTCCAAGGCCAGGCCTGCATTCCACACTCAGGGCATGTGTCCAAGTTTGACTGGGATGATTACTTGCCCCGAATATAGTCCCTCTGAAAACACACACGTATGTTTATTTTATATATAATATGTATATACACATATTTTTTTGCAGGTCCTGTGATTTTGGCCACTGACAATTTATCTGAAAGCATTTTGTAAACTGTAATGACATTATACAAAGGTAAAATGAAATGGAAATAAAAGTAAAGAATTAAAGTGTATCTTACTTTCTTTTCTCTCTAACCTTTTCAAAAATTACTTTTTAAGTATGAAAGTAGAACACAAATACGTTCTCCACCTTCTGATTACATTTGGATTCATTCTTCTTCTTGCTGGAGCACGTCCTCAGGTAGGTTTTCTTTTGTTCTCCTGCCCTCCTGTCTCCTCCAGGGAGTGACTGGGGACCACGGATCTTTCGGAGGGCTTCTGTGTCTGAGAGCATGCTTAGATCTCTCTCTCGAGTGTTAGTTTGGTCTGCTATAGAACTCTAAGTGTGAATTTATTTTTCCCGAGCATTTCTAAGCTATTGTTCCATTCTTTTCTTGCAACCGCTGTGGTTGCTGGGAATCTCTGCAGGTAATCTGGGTCCGATTGTCCCTTTTAGGGCTCTCTCTCTCTCACCTTGCTGCTCAGGAGTTTCGTTATGCTGCCTCCATGTGTGAGTTTATTTTTGAAGTGTTTTCCTCCTTGGCACTGATAGGCTCTCTCACTCTGCGAGCTCAGGCCTTTCTTCAGTTCCAGGATGTGGGGTGGCGAGGAAAAAAAATCAGAAAGGTTAAATTGACCCATATAAGGAAGTGTGAAGGAGAAGAGAGAGGGGTGTGTGGCCTGAGTGTTGGGAAGAATTTTAAGGGGATCTAGAGAGACAGAGAAGAGTAAGGTTGGAGCAGCGTCCCCCGACCTCTTTGACACCAGGGACTTCCCTTTGTGGAAGACAGTTTTCCCACGGACCAGGGCGGGGTGGGACAGGGATGGAGCTCAGGTCGTAAAGCAGCAGCATCCCAGACCAGGAGGAGGGGGGTTGGGGACCCTGGGTTGGAGGAGTTCATTGCTAGTAATGTAAGGAAAATGCCCTCAGAAGATTTTTAAGATCTTTGGATGTATATCAAGAATGTACTCTCTGGTGTTTTATGGTGAGGCTAAGACTTGAATTGCTGTTAATTACATTTCTTCTGTGGGACTGTTTTTTCTGTGATTTGATGCTGAGGCCAACCCAACACTGCCTGGGGTTAATTTGAGTTATAGAAACAATTATTATTATTTTAAGTTATTAAGCAATTATCTTTCTTTCATACTGTTTCTCTCTCTTCCCTTACCTTTCCCCACCCTTTCCAGACCTTGGTTTCTCCTTTTCTATAACAAGGAAATTGAATTAGATGCTCTGAAATCCTGCCGTTTCTCGACACCTCTCATTCTCTCTCTCTTACTCATCCTTCATCTATCTGCCTAAACACTCTTTTTTTATGGCGACTAGCTTATGAGAAGAACAGACACATGGTTTGTTCACTCATGTCTGTACTTTGTCACCATAGAAGCTGTCGTGAGTAGAGGGTAGATTTAGACAGAGAAGACAGGGCAGTGACCAAGCTCATAACGGGTGGGACTGTCGGCTTCAGGTGTGGCGTGCGAAGCCCTGCCAACCTCCCCAGAAGTTCGCCCCTCTCGACCTTGGGACTCGTTCCATGGCCTCCCTCGGCCCACCCCCTGGAGCTGATGTGCGGCTCAGAGAGGGTCTGGGAGAGCTCGAGCTACGGTAGCATCTTGAGCACGTAAAGGCAGAAGACACGAACAAAGTGAAGTTGTTTGCATTGGAACATAATCACTGAATCTTTTCACTTTACCATGTGCACGTACTTGCTAAAGTACAAAAAAATAGTGACGAAACTTTCAAACGTCAGGAATGTAGGAGTAATGGAGGGTCTGGAGTCTCCCAGGAGACTTGGAGTCCATCAGTCCTGGCTGTTTCTTCCACTGCTAATACACACGTTACTGGCCCTGGCCAGGTAGGTCAGTGGATTGGAGCATCGTCCCCATACGCCAAGGCTGCAGGTTTGATCCCTGGTCAGGGCACATACAGAAGCAACCAATGAGTGCACCAGTAGGTGGAACAACAAATCGATGTTTCTCTCTCTCTAAAAAAATCAGTAAGTAAAAATGAAAACACACACACACAGCACAGTATTCGGTATGAAGAGAGAGTGAACACGTGCAGCCTGTGTGATCTGAATTACTCTCCTAACCAAATGGTATTTGGGGCATGAGACACTGCAGCCCCAACCCCCCTGACAAACACTGAACTCCTCGCTGATAGCTGCTGCTCCTCTCCCTGGCATTTGAGATGCACCTGTCAACGCTGTTTTGATGTGTAACGTGGCCCTTTTCAGATGACTCCATGCGTAGTGATTGCACTCCGGCAGGTGGGCGCCTGGCGGTCTTGGATGAGACCAAGAAGGGAAAGAACTCTCAAGTACCTGAAAGCCTGTCCAAGTCAAGCCCTGCTGACCTCCTGTTGTGTAGACTGAAGAATTTGCTGCCTAGATTCTCTGCGTGCACCCATTGGAGCTGACATGTGCCATAGGGGGGAGAGATTTGGGAAAGGCTCAAACGCAGAACTGATACACAACCCACAGTTGCGTCTCTGAGCAAATGGAGGCAGGAGATACAAAGCTGAGTCCAGGAGTCCTCTGAACACACAGGGAAGACAGGTGAACGGGGTTCTCCTGGGTCCTTAAGGAAGTCGGGCATTTCTTCAAGTCGTGTCAGCATTTCCTCTTCTCTAGAATGCGCGATGGCCTCCACTTTGTGGGTGCCCGGGGCTCTATCCATCTCCAGAGAGGGCGCTGCACCCCCGACCTGATGTATCTGTAGTCCTGCCTTTCTGCACCAAATACAACAGTGTAGGGTTTTTAAAACTGCATTTTATATTAAAAATAAAAAGAACTGTCCCTGGCTGGTGTAGCTCAGTGGATTGAGCACGGGCCTGTGAGGCAAAAGGTCGCTGGTTCAACTCCCAGTCAGGGCACACGCCTGGGTTGCAGGCCAGGTCCCCAGTAGGGGACACGTGAGAGGCAACCACACGATGACATTTCTCTCCCACTCTTTCTCCTTTCCATCCCCTCTCTCTAAAAATAAATAAATAAAATATTTTAAAAAAAGAGAAAAAAGAACCGTGCATTTAACTTTATAATTTCAAGATGCTGCATTTTCAATTTGAGGTTCATCTAGAATACGTTGTGGCTCCCCAGTCTTTATATTTTCTCCATTCCCCTCCCCTTCCCTCCAATCCCCACGTGAAGCAGCCAGGGCTTTTTAAGTTTGTCTGTAAATACCCGTCCTGAACGTGGCTCCCTAGGAAAGAGTCCATTTTTAAAGGCAGAGATTCTGAAGAAATATCCACCCCTTGTTTTGAAATTTTCAGTTTTCATATAACAACATTTGTAAAGGCAGGGCGCTGCTAGAGGAACATGTGACAAGTATCTAGCAGATGCCATTACTGCGAAGCACTTCCCTCAAAACCCTTAAATTTCCACCTCGTGGGGACCTGCGGCTTTGCCGAGGGGCCAGGCGTGGGCACGCACACACCCTGCTTCTCGAAGTGCTCTCTGCAAGGCTTGGCCAGATGGTCTCCTTCAGGATAAATGCGTCCAATGTGATAATATTTACGTTTGTGCTTCTGGCATGAATTAATAACTTTCTCATGTTATTTAATAAAAACAACAGATTACTTCATTTCCATCCCGTAAAACCCAGCACCTTTGTTTCCATGATGTCTGATGCGGGTCATTTTTCCCCCGTTGGT
>PVKM010045935.1:0-11838 GCA_004027735.1 Carollia perspicillata
CGACGGCCTCACCGATGAGAGATAGATCGTTCCGCGGTCAGGAGCCCAGGCACTGGATTGAGACAGATGCTGGTTAAGCCTCTTACTACCCATGTATAACCTTGGAGCAGTCATTGGACCCTTTTGAGCTTTCTTCACCTACGACACGCAGCAACACCAATCCCTACCTCCAGGGGTGTTGTCAGAATCCATAAGGATAACGGGTTTAGACTGTTTCATGGGGGTTCCAGGTTCACACAGGTTTGGATACTGAATTAGGAAACATAAAGGGGGAAGACTCGTCAGCAGCCCTGGGGAGAATCTGGCAGAGGAATTTTTACACGTGGGTGGAAAACTGCCTGGGGGAGGAAGGCGCGGTATTATTAAGCTCTTTACTTCTTCCGCGTTCGACGCTGCCACACGCGTATTCCTTCTGCCCCTTCCGCTATCTATCCCTGATTCCTCTTGAGTTTAATACCAAATATTAGAATATGGTAGAAAAGATCAATTAAAACGGCCACAGATGGAGCAGACGCCCATCTCTGCGAGGTCCGGGCTGCGGCGCGCATATCGCCACGCCCACTCCGCCGCTGCGGGGCTGCTGATTGGCCTGTGGGGTGTGACGTCACGGAGGGTTTTTAAGCCCGAGCTCGGGACCGCTCCGCAGTGCCTGCGCGCCGCGAGCAGCCCGGGAGCTTGGCGGAGCATTTCGGGTGGCTGTCCCGGAGGGGCGCAGGAGAACGCCGCTGACGGAGGTAAAGGGACTGTGCAAGAAGGGCTGAGGCCGCCCCGGTGCGGGGCCTGGGGAGTTGGAGTCGGCGATCAGGGAGGAAGGCTGGCAGAGGAGGGTGGCTGGGCCGTGGAAAAAGGGGTCGCGGTGTAAGGAGGGGCGTGTCAGCTGCCCCGGGATGTGGAGGGTGTGTGGGAGCAGTCGTCAATCTCCGGTCTCAGCGCCTGCACCCTAAATCTTAATTTAGGGGCGCTGTCCAACCTGCCCCTTCCCGCGAGGATTAGCGCCTGAGGAATAGGGGTCTCGGCGTCTGTTACGGCACCGCCAAGTGGAAGAAGAGGCGCTGGAAGCCGACGGTCTGCGGGATCCAGGCCTCACCCTCACCCCAGGGTCCCTGAACTGGGGGTTACTCTAGGTCTCACCGCCCTTGTTAGGACCTGGGGCAGAGGGGAGCGCCTTTGTTACACCTGCAGCTGCTTAAAAATAAAAAAAAAAAGGAATTTTAACAAGGAAGCGTGGGTGACTGATTTAGGAAAGGATCAAGAAGTTGCGCATTTCATGTTTGTTAAACCTGTTCTCCTTTTTTCCCTCATGAACTTTCCCTGTTCAGATAGCCGAGCTGTGGTCCCCAGAGCCTGCAATTTCAAGGCTACCTTCGTGACGACCCTCACCTTAGCTGGAGCTCACCATGGGGAACCACTTGACAGAGATGGCACCCACCACCTCCTTCTTGCCCCAGTTCCAGGCCCTGCACGTCGTGGTCATCGGGCTGGACTCAGCTGGAAAGACCTCCCTCCTTTACCGACTCAAGTTCAAGGAGTTTGTCCAGAGCGTCCCCACCAAAGGCTTCAACACGGAGAAGATCCGGGTGCCCCTGGGAGGGTCCCGTGGCATCACCTTCCAAGTGTGGGATGTGGGTGGGCAGGAGAAGCTGCGACCACTGTGGCGCTCCTACACCCGCCGGACAGATGGGCTGGTGTTTGTGGTGGACGCTGCCGAGGCGGAGCGGCTGGAGGAGGCTAAAGTGGAGCTACACCGAATCAGCCGGGCGTCAGACAACCAGGGCGTGCCTGTGTTGGTGCTGGCCAACAAGCAGGATCAGCCCGGGGCACTGAGCGCCTCCGAGGTGGAGAAGAGGCTGGCAGTCCGCGAGCTGGCTGCTGCGACGCTCACCCACGTGCAGGGCTGCAGCGCTGTGGACGGGGCGGGGCTGCAGCCGGGCCTGGAGCGCCTGTATGAGATGATTCTCAAGAGGAGGAAAGCGGCCCGGGGAAGCAAGAAGCGACGGTGACCCCAGGCCGCCTCCTCCTCGCCAGTAAGGGTCTGCATACGTAGACAGCCAGGCAGAGCCTGTGGCCCCTCGCTCAGCCCCAGGCTGCAGGGCCTGTCCACCTAACTGAAGGGCTGAGGAGCACACTGGGAGTCCTGCTTTGGTGTGGCATTGGGGAGGGGACTGTGATACACGCGCCCTCTCCCCCTCATCCTCACCTCCGGAGATGCGGGGGGCTGCAGAATTGAGGAGGCTTCAGTACAAACTGCAAATCTACCTCGACCTTGTTTCTCAGTTTTCTTTGGCTTTTTGATTAGATGTGTTTTGGGTCAAAGGAAAGTGGCTTAGAGAATGCATTCGACATGAACGAGAGTGTCTCTGCACGCCCCCCCCCCCCCACAACTGGGGAGTCCCCTCAGGCTGCTTTTCTAGGGATGCCCGTTGTAATCTTTATTTTTGTGTCCGTGTGACGTGCCAAGAACCCCTCCTCACATTTGTAGATCCATGCCGTTTTATAAGCCATGTGTGTCCTCTGTATTAACTATTTTTTAGCATTTATCTGTAAGTTATTAAAGACTGATGATACTATACCTCTAACCTTGGTCTGGCATTTTCCTCCCTCCTCACCTAGCCCCAGGCACAGTCCACCATTCCTCTGTGGGCCGGGGTGGGGTTTGGGGTTGGGTGGTAAGAATAACTTCTCTTGAAGTTGAATTTTCCAAGCAAGTCCTCTTTTAAAAATTAGAGTTGCACTTCTCCCTCAAGCGATAGCCTAACCACTGCCATTTGGGGGAGGGGGGCAGTTCTTCTCCTTTCTGCTACTTTTCCCCCCTTCCCTCATCCCCTGGCTCTTAATTGCCACCGTACAAGCTGGTCCTTGCAGATTTAACTTCAAAATGTGCTGGTCTGAGCTGTTTCCAGGCTTTTGCCCTTGGGGATACCTCCTTAGGTAAGTCCTAAAAGAGCCGGTCTGCCCCATTCTCCACTTCGATTGGCCTGATTTTTTTTTTTTTCCAGCCTTTGTTGGGGGCAGGGGGAGGGAAGTTCCTGTGAAGATGGAAAGTAATTTTGTCCTGGCCTAAAGCCACCTCAGGTGCTCAACCTGCTGACCGTGCTTACTGGCAGCAACTAGGCAGCCTGGTGCTGGGGAAGCCTGGGCTGGACTGAGCCAGCCTGGCCCTGTGACTAAGCCATTACTCTCCTAAATTCTGGGGATGGTAGCTATTCCCAGGAGAGGGGCAGTAGTAGCAGCTGTTTGTGCCTGGTGGGAGTAAGGACTGCTGGACAGCCACCGCAGCCCTCTGGGAGAGGAGGGGGAAGGCACAGGCCGCCAGTCTTAGCAGTGGTAGGAAGATGCTAACGTTGCGAGGGCCTGAGTGCCCATGCCCCTTCGTCACCAGAATCGGGGCCAGCTGTGGGTGAGATAATGCCCATCAGCTCCTCCTAACCGGTGGGAGTAATGAGGGAAAACCCAGCACAATTCTTCCCAGCTTCCAGCCCCGCAGTCACACTCAGCCTTCGTGCAGGTGTGGGATCTCCAGAGCATGTCCTCGCTCCACAATTAGGTGAAAGGACCTGGGGGGGTGCTCTCAACCCTATCCTGGGGAGGAGGGGGGGGCGCTTCCCAAGGGACTTGCTTCTTCCAAGCCAGGCTGGCAGAAGCCAAGTTTTGCTGCTGAGTCAGCCAGTTCAGATTGGCTACCTGCCCTCCCCACCCCGTACCGTGGTGGCTGCCAGGACAGGGGTGAGTGTGCATTGGTCCGGAAGGGTGCCCAGGGTGCATCAGTGCTGGGGCCTACTTGACAGAGCTGCCGGGCTGGTTCTGCTGGGGACAGGTGCTGCCTGGCCCGCCCTCTACAGATGCCTGTGACTCACGGATCCTAGTCCTCGCTACAGAGTCCTCTTCTGCAACCCAGGAACAGCTGGGGAGGACCTGGCACGTGCGTTCTCCATTTCCAGTCATCTAGGGGACTGAGGTCTCTGGATTTGGGGGGATGCATCCACAGTCCTTCCCCCTCCCTAGCAGAGGAGCTTCCAAGGTGTCAGCTCCTGGTTCTGGCTCTGCCAAACCCCCTCCCTATCCGATTAGGACCATGTTCTGCTCTCCCCGAGGCAGGCTCCAGGCCTGGGGGCCATGGTGCACAGAAGACCAGTGGATGTCCCAGCTCTCCCCCACATCCCTCTGGCCTGACCAGCTGGTGGGGGTGGGGAGTGGCTCTGGAAAAGCCAGTTGCTTTCTAGGGGGTGTGGGGAGAGGGGAGCACTGGGGAATTCTAATTAGAGAGCTACATTCTGGCTGGTGTAGGTGGGGAGCTCCAGAATAATCTTACTTTGGTCCATCCTGCCTAGGTGTTCTGCATGTCGAGTGTTGGGGCCAACGGTTTGGGACGGAGCTGGGGGTCAGTGGGTTGTAGTGCCCTCGTCCTAGTTTCTTTATTAAATCGTCTTCCTTTGAGACCCTGAGATGGATGCTGAAGGAGAGCCTCCCTCAGGGCAGAGGGTCTTGGGGGCCAGGAGTGGTGGGCAGGGGTTGGCTGCCTGTGAGGCAAAGCTGAGGGAAACCAGTGGGCCCAGAGGTGAGGCCCCCCCACCCTCTGAGCTGCCCTCGCCCCACCTATCCTCACACCAGTTGGACTGTAAAATCCAGATGGAGGGCGCTTTCCCTGGGGGCCCTGCCCTTCTCCACCCACTTCTCATGAGGGCAAAGATGGTGGTGGTCCCCTTTTCATGCCCCCTCCAGGCCTCTCCTGCTACACTCACTCTAGGAAGAGAGAAAGCAAAGAGGAAGAAAAGAAGTCCTTAGGGGGAAAGTGACTTGCCCAAGGACACACAGCTCCTTAGCGGTACATCCAGATCCTTCCTCCCAGGCCAGCTCTTTGTACTCCTGGCGCAGACAGCAGGAGATAGGAGCCAGGCGGCAAGTCCGGCGGCGTCTCAGAGCTCCGACCTCCCTTTCCCTCCCTCCCTCCAGGCCTTGATTAAAGTAAGGGCCGGCTTTCCGCTCCCTCACTCCCTTTCCTGCAGAGTGGGAGTTTTATCTCTGAAGTCCGGTACAGCTCGGGCCTCAAATCTGGCCAGAAGTCCCCACCCTCCTTTCTCACTGACCGTGTGTCTTTCCAAGTCTTTCTTGAGATGCACGCCTCCACTGGGGCCTGGGAAGCACGGAATTCCACTGAAGCGCTCCCAGCGCACAGGACAGCCTGTTCCCGGGCACACGCTGTTTTGGATGGAGGCCAGTGGGAGGAGGACTGGATGCAGGCAGTCAGGGAGGCCCAGGCCAGCACGGGGCTGGAAGGGCCAAGCACTCTGTAGCTACGCATCATTTCCAAGGTCATCTGCTGGACCAGGGCTGGGGAGTTCATGGGCGGGTGTTACGGGACCTGCTCCCCAGCTAAGCCAGAGAAGGGTGCTTTCCTCCCTTCCTTTTTCAATTCTTCTTTTTTACTTTTCTCTCCCTCCCCCACCTGCTTACAAAAGTAATAGATCTTTGTTGTGAAAGCAATTTAGAAACTTGGGAAATGGAGAACCCCATAATGTGAACTTCAGGGCCAGCGCAACATCTGACCAGGTTTTTATCTGTAATTCTCCAGATATTTTTCTTGGCATATTCACAAAACGTAGGTAGATATAACACACGTGGGATTATATAAGACATTGCCATACTGTTTCGCTTTTCTGTTCTTTTTTTTTCCAAACTATAAAAGAAAGCTTATTTAGAAAGCCACAGAGGTAGAAGAAGTGAGCTGCGGAGGAAATGGGCTCAGGAAACAAGATACAGAGTCAAGAGGAGGGCCCCTGGGGCTTGGGAGAGGGAAGGATAAAGGTAACGCAGCCCAGCCGGGGGGGAGTTGGGGGTGGGCAGGAAAGGCCAGGGTGTGCCCCTAGGAGGGAGAGCCTGCTTTTCTCATTTATATTTGGAGCATTATTCAATGTCAGGACATAGGGATTTTCCTCATTCCTTTGGATGGCTACATGGGATTCCGTTGTATGAATGCACCATAATTTATTAATTGAATTCACAGAGTGTCCGCCGTAATGAACTTCCTTGCACATATGTCTCTGTACAACTGGGGGAAGATGTCCTTTGCAAGAAATCCCTAGAAGTGTAATTGTTGTCAAAGGGTATACCTATTCCAAGTTTTCGTAGAGAGTGCCGAAGTGTGTGTTTGTGTAGAGAAGGTTTGGGTGGGCAGGGAAATGTAATCGAGCCTCTGCATCCCCAGATATCAAGGCCCCTTCCAACTGAGGGGCGTGTTGTGTGGGGTGGACATTACACTGCTCTTGCTTTGGTGGCGGTCAGAAATAAAATCACCAGCTGGGGCCGGGTTGCTCAGTGGTTAGAGCATTGCCCTCAAACCCCAGGACTGTGGTTGGGTTTCTGGTCAGGGAACAAACAAGAAGCAACCAATGAATGCGTAAACAAATCGATGTGTCTCTCTTTCAAATCAATAAAAAAAAGTTTTTGAGGCCAGTGGATTGAGCACTGACCTGTGAGCTAAAGGGCTGCTGGTTCGATTCTCGTTCAGGGCACATGCGTGGATGGAGGGCCAGGTCCCCAGTGGGGGGCATGTGAGAGGCGACCACACATTGATGTTTCCCTTCCTCTCTTTGTCCTTCCCTTCTCTCTAAAAATAAATAAATAAAATCTTTAAAATTTTTTTTTTAAATTTGTTTTTTGAAAAGAAGTAAAATCACCAGTGATTTGGCAGAAGACTTGCAGGCCTGGGGAATGAGCTTGGGCTGATTTACCCAGCCTGGGAATCGAGCCCCATCCGGAGCTGCCCGGCTGCTGCGGAGGTGGGCAGATGGCGAGGACTCCCTAAGCACGGTCTTCTTGCAGAAGGCAGGCAGAGTGGGCGAAACAACTCCTAAAATAACCCCCCAGAACTCGGCTCAGGCAAGGAGTCAGACCGAGACTAGGAGTGCATGATGGGAAGCAAACAAGGAGAACAGACCTGGCGCCTGCAGGAGGGCAGCAGAGGGCCCTGGCCTCCCCCAGGGTGACCCTACACTAACTGGAGGGGACCCACACCAACTGCCACAGCTCGTGAACTCCTGGAACAGGAAGCAGAAGCCTGAAGTGTCACACACTTCCGCCACTGGGGGCTGTTTAGGGCTCCACCTCTGATTAGTTCACTCAGGCTCCCCGCCTAATCCTGGGCCTGGGCCCCTCCAGCCCGTCTGGCAGGAGGTGGGGAGGCGGGAGGGTCTCTGTTTATCACTTGAGCACCTCCCACCCTCTTCTCTCAGATCTGCTGGAGAGATTGGTGGGGGAGAGTAGGAAGGACGGGCTGGGTTTAAAAGATTGCTGAAAGTGAGGTTTTGTGCTTTTGATTGTGTTTGTTTTCACAAGCTTATCCATTGCTTTTCACTCCAGATGCTGACTCTTATCCTTAGGGAGAGGGAAGGCAGAACTGCTTGCTCACTCCCTGGAACTCCTCCAGTCTGATGGGGAAGGAACCGAGGAGCCACGAGTCTGATCGGGCCGCGCCTCGGAAAGTAACCCCCAAAGCAAGACTTGGCTCTGCCGCCAACTTCTGGGACCTCGAGCAAGCCAGTCCCAGTCTCCTGGCCTCGGTTCATGGTTTACGCTTCTATAAAGTGAGGGCGTTGAGTAAACAAAATCAGATCTTTCCTGGTTCAGTTTCGTTTATGTATTTATTTTAAAAATGTATGTGCCCCGGCTGGTGTGGCTCAGTGGATCAAGTGCTGGCCTGTGAATTGAAAAGCTGCTCGTTCGAGTCCCAGTCAGGGCATATGCTTGGGTTGTGGGCCAGGTCCCCAGTTGGGGGTGTGGGAGAGGCAACCAATCGATGTATCTGTTGCACACTGATGTTTCTCTCCCTCTCTTTTTCCTTCCTTTCCCATACCGCTAAAAGAAAGAAAAAAGTATTCTGATTAACAAGAGACTTGGATGGAGGACGGTGGGTTTAGGAGTCCTGTCTTGGCCCTACTTGTTGCTCAGGAGAAAAGACCCAAATCAGAGGTTTAAAGCACACAGCTTTGTTCCTCCCGCCCCACTGGCTAACTACCTGGCCTGGGGTGCTCCCTGGAGTCTGTTTACCACTCTCCTCCCTCGGCTCCTTCCAAGGTCACCCCAGAACAGTCAACCTGCATTCCCATTCTCTGCCTCCCCCCTGCAAAGGGGCCCGGTGTGTGCAGGTGTTGGGAAGGGACGCCCGAGATTTCGACCTGTGCAGCCCCGCATGGCAGCCACTAGCCACATGTGGTGACAGAGCGGAGACTATGGGACCGAACTGACCTGAGACCTACTGTGTGAAATACACAACAGAGTTGGAAGACTTAGTACCAAAAAGATGTGAAATATTTTATTCATACTTTTTTAAAAAATTGATTTGAGAGAGAGAAGGAGGGAGAGAGACAGGGAGACATTTGACCTGTTGTTCCGCTTATGTGTGCATTCGCTGGTTGATTCTTGCATGTGCCCTGACTGGGATTAAACCTGCAACCTTGGTGCATTGGGCGGATACTCTACTCAACTGAACTACCTGGCCAGGACATCATCCATGCAAACTTTTTAATATAAATATGTTGAAGTAAAAATGTTAAATACATTGGGTTAAGTAAAAAACATGTGGTTATCAGAAATTCTCAAATGGCACGTGGTTCACATTCTCTTTTCATTGACGGCTCAGGCCCGGACATCTGGAGGCAGGAGCATCATGGGTAAAAGAGTGGGAGGTCCGCGTTGCGTTCTTCTGAAATCAGGAGAGAAACAGCTCGAGCGGCCGCGGCCTGGAAGTAGGGTGGGGGCAGGAATGGAGACCCTGACAGGTCCGCGTGCTCTCCTTCCGGACAAGCTTTATCTGGAACTGTCTCAAAAGACCGTATCAAACTATGATTCTCGTAGATCCAAAGCTGATTATTTAGCAGGAGATTTTCCTCGCTTCAGTCAATGTGTTTTTACTCTACAAACAGCCATTTACCTGTCTGTCTGATGCGGAGTCCAGGTACCTCGAATCCACAGGAAATCCCTAACGTGTTTTACCCAATGGTTTCTGATCTTTCCTGAGACTGCTGAGATAGTAGCAAGAGTGCAGACCGACTGAGGTTTCACCTTCTTGCCCTTCCCTGCTGCCTTCTTCTGCTCGACCCACCCTGCCGCCCACTCAGAGGTGCTGGAGGGGGCTCAGGCAGGCAACACTGACGGCGAAGAGGCCAGATGGGGGTCTGCACGGTCCGCAGACTGGGTGATCTGCTTCTGCTGAGGTTGTACCTATGTGAGCAGGTGGCCAGTCCGCAGACAGAATGTACCGGCTGAACCACGGGGAATCGCGTTAACTTACAGAAAGATAGAGATCTTCCAATAAAACCTCCCCCCTGCTTATCTCCCATCCAGACCATTAATTCAATCAGTCTCTCATTCTTTCCATGACGGACACACACACACCATCGAGGCCCTGGAGTTCAGGAGCCATCTGCACCCAAGGCCTTCCAGAGCTGGCCTCCGAGCCAGGGATTCAGGGGCACGTGATTTATGAGGGCGTGGTCTCAGAGAAGAGGAGCCAGCTGGGGCAGGAGAGGAACTAAGATGAGCTTTCGCAGCTGGAGTCTAATTTCGGTGTGATCCTGGGGGGGCAGCCCTGGATAGAGAAGGGAACCCAGAAAGGATCCCTCCTGAGACAAGGGAGGCTGGTCTTTTATACCCTCAGCAGTCAGCTAAGTGGTTGCTGCTTGTTCAAGTCTCCGGAGAAGGGGCAGCCAGGAGCCCTTGGAACCAAAACCTAGAGCCAGCCCAGGGGATCTGGGCGGGGCATCGAGGGCATCTCAGGGTGTAGCCCGAGAAGACAAGAGCCAGCAGACCTGGGCAAGCCAGAGTCCTGATTGCTGTCTTCGTGTGGCAATCCAGTTCATTCGTTGCTCTCACCCTTGACCTCAGCCTCAGCCTTAGCCCTCATCTGCTTTCGTCTCGCCTTGTTTCTCCTGCCGTCTGTATGTTTGCCGCTGGTTCCCGAGATTGGTCTATCCCTCTCTTTTCTGGAGTTTATCTGAAGCTCTGGACGAAGCGCTGAGTGTCTTCCAGAGCCTCCAGGAAGCCGGGGCTACAGAGTCATCCCAGTTGACCTCTTCCCTCGCCCATGGGGCAGTCGAGCTCCATGGCTCCCCCCAGGAAGAAGGCTTTGGTGTCCCAGGGGACATTTGCCCCAAGCCTCTTCTCTGGCGCTCTCCCTTTACTGGGTGTATCCATTCCCACCTCTTCTGGTGGAGAAAGGACAGTTTAGGAGACATTCATTCTCAGGGCTCGACTTAAACATCACAGGATACATTCTCTAGAAGGGAAGGGTGGGGTTGGGGCTGGCTTCCTTAGAAACATCGTCCTTGAAAAGACGCCTCCTTTCCCAGCCCCCTCCCAAATTCAAACAGGGACCGGCGGAGAGGAAGAGATGATTGTTTCTGCCAGAAGGCTGGCGAACCTTCCTTTTCTCCGGCATAGCCCTGTTTATAGAGGTGCCAGAATTTGGAGGCAGAAAGCAACAGAGAGAACGAGAGCGATCTCTGAAGGCGTGTGGCCGCCCTTTCACACCCCAACTCCCACAGAGCACCCAGTGTGATGCCCTCCACACTCCCCTCCACGCACACGCCCTCGTAATTGCTGAAACCAGAGCTGCTGGCTCCAGGGAGGGGAGCGAGGAAGCAACTGTGGACAGGTGTGGGTGGCTGCATACCTTGCCTTCTGGGAGGTGGCACTTCCACGACACCCCCACAGGTTTCATCTGAACCTCACCCTCGCCTTGGCCCCTTGTGGTCAGAGTGGGCAGGAGCTGAGCTGGCCCACGGCTTAACAAGCCCTTAGCCTGCCAGCGTATCAATTGTCTCAAGGACCAGATGTGGGGGAACTCGTCTTCAAGAACAGCGGCAGGCATCGGGCCCAGATTGCTGGACGAACTCAGTGTTGGCCCAGAGAAGCACCCTGGAGGTAGTCGGGAAGCACTCATTCTCCCCGAGATGTTGGCTGAAGACAGGGCGGGGCCGGGGCAGGGTTTGGGGGCCGGACCAGGAAAGTGTCTGTGAAGGTCCAGAGTGTTGAGCACCTCTGAATCAGAGGAGGGGACTGTCTGGTGGATGCGTTACCCCCATTAGGCTGGGGCTGGGCTTGTAATTGCTGTAATTTGTTGATTAATGCAACGCGCAGCTGGTTTCTGTCCCCATGACAGGCTTCACTTAGAGCTGCCAGAAGGATCTGGAAGGGGAGGGGGAGCAGAGCTGTTGTGTCCAAATGCTTCCTTTGGTCCCCTCTCAGGGAGTGTTTAGGCTAATCGTACCCCTTTTGCCTGAACTCAGCCCCGGAGATAAAATTTCAGAACAGGCTGGTCTGGGATGCTATGGATTTTATTTTATTTTTTTAAGAGAGAAAGAGTGGAAGGGAGGGAGGGAGAAACATCAATATGAGAGAGAAATAGCAGTCAGTTGCCTATTGTGTGTGCCCTGACCAGGGACTGAACCACAACCCAGGCGTGTGCCCTGACCAGGAATAGAACCCGCGACCTTTCTGTTCACAAGACAACACCCAACCACCTGAGCCGCATTGGGCAGGGTGGGATGCTAGAGATTTTAAAACTCAACTGTGTTTGATTTAATGTAGTATTTTCTCATGTATCTTACTTTTAAAGCATTTATGTATTTATTTATTTCTAGAGAGAGGGTAAGAGAGGGGGACAGAGAGGGGGAGAAACATCGATGGGAGAGAGCAATCCGCTGGTTGCCTCTGTACGTGCCCCGACGAGGGACAGAGCCTGCGACCCGGGCACTTGCCCTGACCAGGAATCGAAACAGCGACCTTCCCCTTTGCAGGACGAGGCCCGACCCACCGAGCCGCACTGGCGAGGGCTCTCAGTGA
>PVKM010045936.1:0-11840 GCA_004027735.1 Carollia perspicillata
AAATAACAGAAATGTATTCTTCACAGTTCTGGAGTCTAGAAGTTCAAGACCAATATGTTGGCAGAACTGATTTCATTCTGAGATGAGTCTCCTTGGACTTTAGATGGCTGTCTTCTCTCTTTGTCTTCATGTGGTCTTTTCTCTGCGCATCCACATGTCTGTGTCCTGCTCTCTCCTCTTTTTATAAGGGTACAAGTCATATTAGATTAGGGCCCACCCATATTACCTCATTTTACCTTAATTATCTTTAAAGGCTCTCTCTTCAACTATAGTCACACTTGGGGTACTGGGAGGTAGCTCAACAATATACAGTTTTGGAGGGACATAATTCAGCCCATAACAGTCTGGGATTGGGAAGACAAGGAGTTGGGAAAGGCAGGTAGCTTCCTGTGTTAGTTGGAGGAGAGAAATTCACCAGTCTGGAACCTGGAAAAATTTTATAACCTCAAGTATGATAGTCTCAGCCCTTCTTCCAGTACAATTTAGGAGCTTGGGGTTACAAATATACTCCATGTACCTTTGAACAATATTTATGGAAGAAAGTTACAGAGAAGTATATGTATATATACATGTATATCCATCAGAATAGCACCTCTTTAGAAGGAAAAGGGCTGAGTTGATAGGACAGGTAGGATGATTTGAGTTGAAATTTTTTATGGTGTTTAAATTATTTTCTCTACTGTCCTTTAAAATGCAGATGTTATTAGAGAGCACAACAACTTTTAGAGATTTTTATTTAATCTCAGTGAGAACCCTTGGCATTGCTGTTTATAAAAATCTCCCTTTGATACAGGGTGCAGCCAAGAGGGGAGCCCCAAAAAGGGATTTGGAATGGGGTCCAGAACTCATGGTGTCCAGGAAATATTAAGACGTCCTCACCCCTTTCCCCACAGGTGTGAGTTGGGGGAAAGGGACAAATGGAGCAGGGACTTTGAGAGCTGTTTTGCATAGCAACAGCTTTGCAGCTAACCTCTGGCATTGTCATTTGACATATCTATAGCCTTTAACTGGTTTCATAGATATGCTAAATAGCTGTGGCCATGCTTTCAGCCTGGGAGAAAAGAGTGACTTCTACACAAGATATAACTGGGAGGCAACTCCCCCTGGTTACAGTGCCTTTGTGAGAGATGGAGGAAGATTTGCTCCAAGATATTGGTCCAGATCTGCCCAGACTCATGATGGCAGCCCAGTAAACTTGGGATAACACAGGGATGCTGGCAGGTGTAACTGATTGTAGGAGGAGTCGGAAATTGTGCTGCAAAGGAAGACTGGCACGGGCATTTAAACCAAGCAGCAGCCGTTGAGAGGAGAACCACGCAGACTTGGAAGAGCACAGATCCCCTTGTAGCTTTGCAAGGGGGGAACCATGGGGTCTTAGCAAGGGTGCAGATCGCCTCGCAGCTTTGCAAGGAGTGAATCCACGAGGCTTGGCGAGACTGCAGACCCCCGCAGCTCTGGTGGAGGAAAAAAGAGGCTTTGCCTGGATGGTGACACAGCTGACAGTGCCAGCAGCCTGGGAACATGGACATGTGCTGCTTTTCCTGATTTACAGTACCCCGGATAAGGGCAGGGGGAGAAAGAAGCACTGTGGACATCAGTAGTTATTCTAAAGAACTTTGATCGTTAATGGGGACATTGGGTCACTATTTTAAGTCTGTATAGCCTTAAATAAACCTTTGTTTTCCTTTTCACAAATCTCTGGCATTGAGAGATATCTTTCTGATCTGGTGATGGACAGATGAGCCCAGTAGATGGTCCGGACGGTATTAGTATACCATCCTCCAGAGTCTGGGCCCCTGTGTGTATGTGACTGTTCTGTAACAGCTTTTTGACGTCCCTGGGTGGGCCAAATATTCCCCCCACCCTTGGACCTCTGCTCTGTAACACCTTGGTGATTCTAGTGGGAAACCGGAGTGGAGGACCATCAAGTAATCCTTTCTCTACTTCCAGCTCTGTAGAAAGCAGCCTGGAGCTCTTTAGAATTAGAGTGGGAGACATCCATTTACCAGAACTCCTATGAAAAGGAGGACCCATCGGTGTCCAGAGAAATCCCATGTTTTCTTTCCTTTGTGATGTGCCCAAGGCTCACTTTGGATTTGAGAGACATAAATTTGGCCTTCTTCAGATTGGTTAAGTGAAAAGTAATTTTAAGGATAATTGAGATTTACAAACATAAAACATGTCTTTTGCTATTGAACATGCTAAGGTGGCCTCTTTCCCAGTTAACACATGTTTGTGAAAATATTTCTTAGGTTATTTCACTCATCTCTTTGAGGTGGACATTCCCTCCTGTCCCATGTTTCCAGGGTGGAGGAGAGAGGGGAGGGTATGAGCACCCCAGATGTGCCAGGAAGGAAAAGAGGAAACTCTTGTTGTCCAAACATCACTTCCCAAGGCTCTATGTCAAAGCTAGAGTTGTGCTGACCCTGGAAACACAGGTCCAAGATGGCCACAGAGTTTGTGGCAAGAACGGGAAGGAGGCAGGAGAATTTTGTTGGGGAAAAAACAGACTTTGTAGAACCAGAGAGCTCTATGGTTTCTCCCATTTCAGCCGCACGTGTGACGTTAGTTTTAAGAATTAGGGGTGTTTGGAAGCCTTTCTTTGAGGAGTGAGCTATGACCACAGCCCAAACTCTAAGACAAAAGATGTGTTGCCATCAGATATTGATTCTGAAGGAGTATAACATTTAAAAAAATTATGACACATCCTTTGAAGTGGTTATGTGTTTTTAAAGCACAAAAAAGCATTCACTATAGGATTACTTGTAAGAATTATCTTTCGGCTGTAATACCACAGTATACTCCGGTGCCACTTCAATGCATTAAGGACTAGCATCTTCATTTTCTCTTTAGGCTAAAAGGAATTTATGGCTATACTGTTTGGTGGATCACTTGCCTAATAAAAAGGGTAAAGAACCCTCCCCCCCTCAAAGGAGTATAACATTATTTATACTTATTATAAGACAAGATACCTATGGGTATTTGTGGAGACAGCAGACAAAGACATTTAGAGTCTTCCTTCATCCTTCCTCTAGAATAGGAACTTCCTTAAATGCAGGGAGTCAAATAAGCTTCTCTTCATATCTTTTTCTTTTTTCTTTCAAAAATAATCTTACTTTCATACCCAGTTTTCTTTCTCCCTAGTGTTTTTCAAGACTGATATGTCCTCTAAAATTTGTTCAGTTTGAAAGAGCAGTTGTTTATAATTCTGGGAATAAATTTGCACTTTGTAATTAAAAGGCCTGGTGTGTTGATTGCGACATATCCCTGATTATGTCCTCCTGGGGCCCTGCAGAGCCCAGCGCAGCCCAGCCCAGCCCTGAGCAGCAGAAACCTCTGCATTTGGCAAAGGAGGCAGCCTGCACTGGGCGGGAGGAGGGGGTCTTGGGCCCTGAGGTGCCCAGCCTGCAGGGCTGAGAATCGGAGAATTGGGGTCTGTGAGAGTTTGAGTGAAATGGTGATTACACTTATGCGACTTTGAAGTTCTAAAACATTCTGTAAGAATCCAGCTTCCATTAAAAATGTTCAAAATGGTCCCTTTAGCTCTGAATGTGGGTGTTCGAATATTTCTCAGGTAAATGTGTTGCTTATTTTCATTCTATCCTGTTCTTATTATCACCGCCTGAAATATTCCGGGGGCTCAGATTATGCTGTTCCATTCCAGTGGGACCTCAATAGTCGGATTATCCCTTTGCATGGATTGGCCCAGAGACTTTTTTCTACCAGGTTTAAGATAGGGAAAATGTAGTGAAATTGTACTGATGCTGCCTGTTCTCTAAATCTCCAAAAGTAATTCACCTATTTTTAATGTGGTCATTTTGACAAAGCTGTCATAACCCATGGGACATTTTAATTTGGCCTAAAACAAGGAAATTAACTTTTTAGCCATTTTCACCCGATCTCTCAATCCTCTCTAAACCCTAGGCTTTTTATCCCTTCCTTCACTCTATTGTATCATCTCCATGGATTATCATAAAGAAAAGTTTGCATTTAGTACTGGTTAATGAAAAAAGAGCAGTATTTTCACATCTGACTTTGCTAGTTGGGTGATGCCAAAGTATCTGCACTAAATATTTCTATCTTTGCTACAAACTTTAGCCACCACCAGAGTTTGTACACGGGAGCCTACCTGTCTTTTCTAAGCATGGACACCAGGGTTAGTATGTCTGAGATGCTCAGCAACAACTGATTCGCAGCTGGCTGCATGAGCACAGAACTCTTGGATAGCAGAGAAATATCTGGAGCAAGAAACGTCAGCAGATGAGCAAAATCTTGATTTTGGAGAAACGAGGAATGGAGTACATGAATCATGTTGGTGGGAGGGCAGGCCGATGCCAATAGGAACTTGGACTGTTTCCTTTCTCCTCTATCTTCATCATTCCTGTAGAATGTAGTGAAAATGGTGCACAATGTGGGAAGGAGTTCTCTGTTTTGTTGGCGAGTTACCTCTGGTCTTGGACAGAAAAGGGACCACGGGGAGAACATTCAGGGACCACATTTATGTTCTGGATCTGTTTGGAAAGACATGCACAGTTTGTAAACCATCTGTGACTGTTTTTGGAAAAAAACAGGAAAGAAAAAGGTAAAGAGGATCTCCATTTTCTTTAACTTATGGGAGCTCCTAAAAAGGTGGAGGATGGGATACTGAGTGTGACATTTTGACTTCAGAAAGTTAGGGGTCGAGTTTTTTTTCTCCTTGTTTTTTCTTCAAATTAAGACAGTAAATGAATAAAAACAGACCAGCAAAGTGCCTTTGATTTTCACTGGGAGAAAACTTATTATTTCAAGTGTATTATAATGAAAAGTCTAAGTTAATTCCTTGTACCATTTTATGCTGATCCTCCTCTTCCCAGACTTTCAGAGTAAAGAGCACAGCCTTGAACCTTTCATCACTGGCCACTGAAGAGGATCTTCCCTCCGGGCCAGCATTCCTGGGGGAAGGACAGTGAGTGACAGACAAGGGCTTCTGTGTGCAGAGTAAATCCCATCTGTGCCATGTCTAAGCCCGACCCCTGACCCTTGGACAGAGAAATGGGATTTTAATAGAGCTCACACATAGAATGATGAAAGGGCTTATGTAAGTTCAAGATCATGAAAGAAAATACAAATTTATCAGGAGGCCAACCAAATTTTTTCCTTTGCCTAAAACACATTAAATCAGTTTTCCCTAATTTGAAGATCAGAGGGAAGTTAATAATTAGCCTTTATGGATCACAGACAGGAGCTCTCAGACTATAAAATAGTAATTTCCAATCAGTTCTTTACCCAGTATATTAGTTTGTGATGTTCCTATCTTTCAACCTTCTCCTTATCCATCACAAAAATGGGCGCAGAAAGATTCCCTGTTCCTGTATGGATACCAATTGGTCTATACACAGAGGCCCATTGAGGTCAAGAATCAGATGTTTTCTGGTGCTTTATTGTGGATTTTCATAGTGAGACATTTCTTTTCTATAAAATATTTTGGTTTATAAAATTAAAGACATAAAACATGCTCAACAACAACATTATTTGAAAAAATAGAAGGACACAAAGAAAAAATATCTCTCCGGGAAAATCTTCCTATTTGAAAGTTCCTCCTGAACCTAGGACTGTGTGAGGACCCGGGTACCCAGAGCGGGTAGAGAAGCAGCGGCAGGGAAGCTTTCTTGACTCGGGGTGGGGGTGTGTGACCCCAGGGTTTTTCTTCTCTTAAGACGTGGAATTTAATTTCCATGGTCTAGGAAGAGTTGTGGCTAGGAAAGAATAGGGAATATATTCTATTTATCATGTTCCTTCTATCTTTGAAGGATAGCCTGGGTGAAAGGTTAACAGCCCACCAGGTTTCTGAAGGTGGAAATTATGTGGACCATCGATGGGTCTGGACAACCAAGAAATACTCTCAATCCCTTGGGATATATAGGCTTATTTTTGAAGATTATCTATCCATCTATCTATCACTTATCTACCTATCATCTATCTAGGTATAGATATATAGATGTAGATATATGTAGATATATACAGATATTATGTAACATAAAGGATACATTTATTTCTCTCCATTATTTTCCTAAAGTGAAATGTTTTAAGTGGAAAAGGTAAACAGATATGTACATAGATTTAGAAATTTATCCATATACATAAAGAGAAAGGAGAAATGTTTTATCAATGAGATATTTAGTAATGTCCAAGGTAACCTTTCCTGTACCATTACCTGGTTTCTCTACTATCAGATCTGTGGGATTTCCCATGGTTACACAGAAATCCTTTCATTGTAGTTCCTGACTCCCCATCCTCAGAATTATTCCCTGAAGGCCTCCTTGATGATGGACCAAAGCCTGACCTCTGACCTATGAACAGAAAATTGAAATCCTTGATGTGGCTTCTGCATGCATTATTCATCGGGCAACCTTAAACCTTATTATCTTCTCTGTGTAGGAGCCACACTGACATGTCTTCTTTGTCTAGTACATTTTAAATAGTCTCTTTTTCTTCATTCTATTTTGTTTTCCTTTTTATAGTTCATCTACTTTGCTTTCTTTTGCAATGACTCTGTCTTAAAAGATCTGACTCTAAGAATCTCAAGGCTTAAATTAAGTCTTACAGTCTTCAGTGTCTGATGAGTTTCTATTTTTCCCAGTTTCCTGGGATATATGTGATGAATTTTATGGATGGAGAAGTGGAAAAGAGAGAGTTGTCTGTGTTAGTGCTTTTTCTCTGTGTAGAGTCATTTCTAAGACGATCAGAACAACAAGCAGGTGCAAGCAATTTGTATGAAGAAAGGAATGAATGAGAGGAGAATGTATTGAGGAAAATTTCAAGGTGGGGAGGGAGCTGGGTAGTTCAGGTTGGGGGGAAGTGTGGGATATAGTAATCCTCTTCTGAGTACCTTGCCCTTGGGGTGGGAATAAAAGGGACAACTCGGGAGGAAAGGGTCCTTAGAAAGCCCAGTGCCGTAAGGCAAGGAAATATTCAAGGAATAAGGGGAACATGTGCAAAGGACACAGGAGTGAGCTTGAAATTTCTTCCATTGGCCAAACTGGGGACAATTTGAGCATCATAATAACTATTGATGGTAATTGAGTATAATCCAAAGAATAAAATAAAAACCCTGTGTCCACACTGGGTTTGGACTGAATAAGTAAATAAATGGGAGAGAGGAGAATGTTTTTCCTTATAGTGAAAGTCCTATTAACAAAGATAGAAAGGCCGATAGAGTTAGAAAATCACCCTTTGGCAGCCACTATATTAATAACTGTTTTAGGCAAAACTCACTCCTAAAACCAGGTGGGGAAAGTAGGATGACAAACAAGATACTTACATACTCTCAAAGTATCTCCCCACAATATACTTATTAATTTCAAGGAAAAAAAACAGTATCTTCACAGTGGAAAAAACTGCGAAAATCATGTTAACTGTGTGATCAAAGTTAACACCTGTCTAAAACTTTCAAGTGTTTCCCGTAGACAAATTATATATCAATAGATATAAAATAAAGATAAAGCAAGTATGATAAAGTGATACTACTTGAGGAAACTTGGTGTTGTGCACATGAATTTGATACAGAGAAATCTGATCGCTGGGGAGAAGTAGGGAGGGGCAGTAGGAGGAGGTGGCTGGAGGCAAAGGCAATGATAAGCAGCTTAGAATGGGATTGGCTGAGAAGCTAAACACCTCAAAAGCACCTGGAAATATGGGCCAGAAGATTTAAAATAAAAGGAGGGCCGAGACTGGCTCTCAGGCTCTTTTCCATGATGATGCTCAGATGATTGTGCTGCAGCTGCCTGTGTTTCCCACAGAATGGTGGAAGAAACTCCAATTCCAGGCACAGCCTACAGTCAGGCTGTCCTGGCAGAGTGTGGCAGGGTTATTCTTCTTTGGGTGCTCTAGAGGGGACAGTCTCTGTGGCAGAAGCCTGCCATTCTTCCAAAATTTTGTATGGTATGTTGTTTTAGTTTGTAAATTAACCCCATAGAAATAAGATAATTAAAAACATGAGGAATGATAGAGGAACTCAGGAGTTAAAGATTTTAGCTTTCATTGATTGGCTAAGTGATTAAGGCTATAATTAAATAGTTAAAGAATTTAGCCTTAATTGATAGGCTTAAGCAATTAAAACTGCAACTAAAGAGTTAAAGATTTTAGCCTGAACTGATAGACTTAAGTGACTAATGCATGTGGAAAGCTGTTATTCCTTTCCTTTCCCACCAAAATTTGGCCTCTGGAATTTTGCCTGGTGGGAGGAAAGACCCTATTTGCTCTTCAGTAACAAATTCTTTGTATCATTTTAAACCTTTCCTGAAAGTCTAAAATTATTTCAAAATTAAATTACCCTAAAAAGTTTATAGAGGGGTAGTTTTAAGAGACTATGCTAGCTCTGAGGTCACAGGATTTGTAGATATGTGTGAAGTTGGGCAGATTTCAGGGGCAGAAGGAGACAAATTTAGGCTTTTAAGCCAGATTTTCCTTCTTCCTAGGGAAGATTACATTGCTTTTATAATAAGAAAACCAAATAATTAAAAAAAAGAATAAAATTTACTTTTTAAGTTTAACAACAAAAATAGGTTTAACAATGTGAATTGCAGATGAAAATGGTTTCAAAATATAAAAACAGTTTGAAGGCATATATTTGTTATAGATGAGCTGCAACTAGTAATGATACCCAGATGTACCTATCTCCTTACTGTTATTAGCATGAGGCCTGGAGTCTGTTGAATCAGAGATGAGAAATACGCAGAATTCAATCAGATGTCATTTAAATATCTATCAGGTTTGTGGTGGGAACTCACAGTAAAATATGAAAAGTATTCAGAATGGGACCAGGCAGTAAATGGATTAGATAAATCTAATCAACTGCTAAAACAATTTTGGTGGAGATTTGCAGACTCAAATCAGATTAAGGAAATAGAAAATGTATAACCTGAATTCAGGGGGCTGCAAAACCAACCTATTTGGAGGGCACAGGCTTGAATTCTCCTTGTTCATTAGGGGCCTTTGGAGACTTGTCCTGGTCAAAGCAACCTCACTCTGCCAAGACAGTCATTGCAAGTCACTTGAAAAGACAAACTCTAACTTGCTTTCTTTAGTAGAAAAATTTCATTTCACCCAAGGGAAGTATAGATTAATTTTAGAGATAATGACTTAAAGCTATAACATTAATATTTGATGTTAATTTGATAACAATAAGTGCATATCTGGCTTTAAAGAGAATTGAATGTAATATAAACACATCAATCCTATAATTCCAATTCAAAATGTGTAATTAAGTAGCTGATTTAGACTTATGTTTTGTAAGTTAAAATACATAGGATATTTTACTAAATTTGTAAATAGTATTGACTGTTTAAGAGAATTTAGAATTCACTCTATTTTAAATTTAATATATCAAATTTAGTTGCATTTTTAAATGCTTGGGAAAGTTTTGCTTACAGTGGCATTCAAAAGATGATTTTAAGTAGACTATTATAGTACAATAAATATATGAATGTAGTACAAATGTTTAAAAGAGTTTAACCTAACAAGTTGAGTTGACCATACGACCCAGCAATACCTCTTGGTATTCGGAGCAGTCAAGACATGGAAACAAGAGAGTGTCCTTCAATGGATGATTGGGTACAGAAGATGTGGTGCATGTTTACAATGGAAGACTGACTACTCAGCGATAAGAAAGTGAAATACTGCCACGTTCTACAACATGGATGGGTCTTGAGCAAAATAAGCAAAATAAGTCAGAAAAAGTCAAGAACCATATAATTTTGCCTATATGTGGAATATAGAACTGAAAGCAACAAATGAACAAACAAGAAAAACAAATAAACAAAAACTCGTAGACACAGAGAAAAGTGTGATGGTTACCAGAGGGAAGGTGGACAGAGGGCTAGTAGAGAGTAAAGGGGGTCAAATTTATGGTGAAGGAAGATTTGACTTTGCACACAATGCAAGATACATTATATTATAGAATTGTACACTTGAAACCTATATAATTTTATTAACTAATGTCACCCCAATAAATTTAATTAAAAGTTAAAAATAATAAACCAAGCAAATTGAATTAATCAGAACTTAATAAAATATTTTATTTGACTACTTTAATTGTTGAAATTAACTATTTCATTTTTACTTTTATTTTTTGCTTCCAGTTTTATTGAGGTATAATTGACATGTAACACTATATAAGTTTAAAGTGTACAAAATAATGATTTGAGATGCATGTATATGTGTATGTATATAAATGTATATGTATATAAATATATGAATGATTAGCACAATATACTTCATTAATATCTGTCACTTAGTTACATTTTTTCAATATGATAAAATCTTTTAAGATGTACTCTCTTCCTTTCATCCCAGAACATCTGATTATATATTCTCCAGTGCACATGAAATATTCTCAAAGATAGATCATATGTTGAGTCACAAAACTATCCTCAACAAATTTAAGATTGAAACCATACCAAGCATATTCTCTGATCACAATGCTTTGGAATTAGAAATCAATTGTAAAAAAGGAAGTAAAAAAACCCTCATAAATATGTGGAGATTAAACAGCATTACTGAAAAATGACTGGGTCAAAGGAGAAATAAAAAGTGAGATCAAAAGATATATAGAGATAAAAGAGAATGACAATATGACATATAAAAACTTCTGGGATGCAACGAAAGCAATCATAAGTTTATATCTTTACAGGCCTATCAAGAAACAAGAAAAATCTCAAATATACAACCTAATGCTGCATCTGAAAGAGCTAGAAAAAGAAGACCAAAGCAGCCCAAAGTCAGCAGAAGAAGGGAAATAATAAGATTCGGTGAAATTATAACTACAACGTTAATATTAGTGAACTAAAATACCCATTAGAAAATTTAAAAAGATAAGCTGTGTACCAAATGCTCTAAACAAGTTCATTGTCAGTGTTTGTGGACAAGTTACCCAACACATGGCAAAGTACATGAATATGTTTTTGCTTCTCCGAACCTAGGTTTTATGTGTAACTAGTTATATCATTGAAATTAAGAAAAAAATAAGTACAATTATAAAGCAGACATAATATACATCATTATATTTCAGAAATGTGGAATTCTGGCCTAAACCAGAATGAAGAAAATGGATGGCAGGTAAGTCTAACATCCTTTATCAAATTATTATAGAACATTTGAGGGAAAATTATATTTTGACAATGAAGTCACTACTTTTACATGAAATAACAAAATACAACCTCTAAGTGAAATTTATATTCTCTTCAGCATGCACTTTAGAAAGAAAAATGTGCTTTAGAAAATGATTGGAATCAAGAAAATGGAACACCTATATGTGAGGCTGTATCTAAAGTCAGAATAGAGGTGAAGTTTTTAAAAAAGAATACAAAATGGGTGACTGTATTATTAGGAGGTAGATTAAGCTGTAAAAGCTCAAAATTACAGTACATTATCCTTTTTATATTATTTGTTTTTTAAAGTATATTTTATTGATTATGCTATTATCATTTTCCCAATTTTTCTTCCTTTATCCCCCTCTGCCTTGCACCCCCTAGTCCTCCAGCATCCCCCCGCTTTAGTTCATGTCCATGGGTTGTACATATAAGCTCTGAGTCCTCTGTTTCCTATACCATTTTTAACCTCTCCCCATCTATTTTATGCCTACCAATTACATTTCTTATTCCCTGTACCTTCCCCCCTATTCCTCCCGTGCCCCTCCCCACTGAAAACCCTCCATGTGATCTCCATTTCTCTGATTCTGTTCCTGTTCTAGTTGTTTGCTTAGTTTTTGTTTTCCTTTTTTTTTAGGTTCATTTTACTGTTCATAGTTTTTGATCTTCTTCAATTTCTTAGATAAGTCTCTTTAACATTTCATATAATAAGGG
>PVKM010045937.1:0-11904 GCA_004027735.1 Carollia perspicillata
TTCATATCCCCCAAATGCTCTGTAGGAGAAAACTTTGACCTTGCTATGAGAAATAATATCACACCATACCTGCACCATCCGTGTGATTAATACCGCCCTCTGAAAAGAGCACCTCGACTGGCAAAATACAACTAAATGCATGAACACACTGAGGAACTGTTTGCCCTGTTCACCTTCTTTCTAAATAATTCATCAGTTTAATGATAATGACATTCAAATATCATAATTACAGCCGACTCTTTAAAAATCATCAATTTCAGGGCCAAATTGGAGTAACCAGCCCCCACTCCTTTTCTCACCATTAGCTGTTAATGCCAAAATATGATCTTTATTCATTTCACTGACATAATATAAAACCAATGCAGATTCCCCATTTTTCATAAAATTTTCATCTGCACTATTAGTTTCACTGATAGCAGACTGCAAAATGTTGTTAAGCTCCAAGATGGAAGACACGCAAAAACCTCAGCATGTTAAGAAGCCATAAAATTTTATTCAGTTCATTTACTGCTACAGTCCAGTAACCCTATAGTAAGAGTGTGCTATTTTTATTGTGTATTTATTTAAAGGTTGAATATTTTGTTCCCCGGACTAGACATCTAACTGAGTTAATCTGGATTCCTTATACACTGAGTTGTGTTCTACGCTGAGGTTTATCATTTCCTTGAAAGCTTTGTTATAATTTGGTTGTTGTGGAGGAGATGATAACAGAATATTGCAAACAAAAGCTTGGCTATGGCTAGGTGGCTCATGCGTGCTCAGAATTCAATCACCAGTGCATGGGCTTCACACGATGCTGAGAAAGACTCCTTTTCCTCTTTTCTTCCATCTTCTGTCTCTTCCAAAGCAAATCTCGGGGCACGGTGCAATGAGACACCATATGTAATAGACCTCGTATTACATATTGGATGGTCTGGCACATGGCTGGAAGGGCTTGACTGCTTGCACAATCCTGCAGAAGCCATCCACATCTTACATTCACTGCTTTGTCAGGATGTCTTACCATTTTGACATAAACAGGTAACATTTTTTTTTAGAATAACATGAAGCAGAACCTGTTTTAGGTCTACTCATGAAACCAGGGCCATCAAAAGTTAGCTTGTCTATTTTCATACCAGCTTATGATTATATTAATTATATTATATTATATTACATCACATTACATTATATTTATTATATGTATTATGAAAGCAGCAGCATCAGTTTTGCCAATATATGGAATATATCTAAACATTCCAAAGGGCTTCCACAGACTGCTTTAACCATGAAGCAGTGACAATTACACAAGTGCTAACTAATGCCATTATGGAAAAAAATTGTCAAGTAAAGGCAGAAAGGCACAAAGAAGAATAGAAGGGGAAGTTGTTCCAGTGGTACCCAAGCTCTCTCCTTTGTCACCAGGGTTTTGGTTGCCCTAGGCATAGCAAACTCCCAGGCTGTACATATTTCTTAGGCCCCAGGAGTAACTGTTCCTTGCTCAGTCCCAATTAAAGGCCACATGGAAACTCCAGGTGCAGTAAATAGATAAACTAGCAACAAAAACTACAATAGCAAACACGCCAGACAAATGATCTACAACATCCATAATACATTCCTTCTGTGTCTGTGACTTGTTAGGAGCCCAGAAGACAAGCCTGTCCCTTCTTGGTCCCCTCATCTATAATACTGGCTGATAAGAGAACCTATGCCAGTTGCAGTGTTTTCTCTTGAAAGTGCACAATATGGGGTTGATAAAAGCAAAGTGTGCATTTTTAAAGGCACATGAGAGAGAGATTTAAATCACCAGAGATAGTCTGTATTTATTCATTCCAAAGAGGTACAAAGGCTGTCTGGGTAGCATTAAAGAGTAAAGGTTCAAAAGGAATATGTGAGAGTCCCCAGGAGACAGGAAACATAAGAATGCATTAAAATGAGCTGGAGAATGTGTCCCAAAATAGCCAAATAATGACTATCCGTAGTTACTATCTTGTTAGCATCGATTGTGGAATATTTGAGGGCCTGGGAGAATCAATGTATATGGTAAACAATCACCTTCTAAACTGAAATGTCAGAGATACGATACAGAATAATGAATATGAAATCTAGACAAAACTAATGAACAAACAAGGTAAACAAATTAAAGCAGATAAGCCAGGGAGGGTGAGTGACTAATGACTGAGTTAGGCATAATCCCAGTGAAGATCTGTCCACTTGAAAGCCTTTGCTGCGTGGCGTCGACACTGGCTGACAGCTGAGCCCCGCATGCCTTCCTTTAGCTTCTGTGATATAAAATCTGGGCTATGGATGTGAGATGCAAGCGCCAGGTATTCAGGCAGTGGTGGGGAAAACCATTTCCAGATTGTACAATTTCACGATCATCCATCTATCATTCCCAGAGATGAAAGGTTATATCTTTTACTAACTGTGCACCTGGTACAGGGGTGGTGTGCACAGAGACTCCCCGACCCCACCCCAATGGTTCCAAACAGGCATTTCTTTGTTCTTTTTTTTCTTTCCTTTTTTGGTTTGTTTTACATTTTTTTAAAGGGCGCTAGAAGTTTTACATGATATCTCTTTCAATTCTTTGTTATTTTGTGCACCGTTCCTGTTTTTGTATTCCGAATTGATTTGTGAACCTCTTTTTGCGGCTAAATGAGTCAGCAGAGATGAGATGTTGATGGATCTCATTGGACCTGGGTCAACGTTGTTCTGAAATAAAAGGAGCCAGTATGCTTTAATGGTACACTCCATCACCGAAAAGGCTCTGCTTCCAGCCTGCAGTCATTTACAATCCCTTATGTCCTAAAAGAGCATTATTAGGCAAAACTGAGATTTTGACATAATCTGATCTCCACAGTATCTTTTTTTTTTTTGCCCTGGGGGGTTGTCTCTTGAAGCCTTGTGCCCTTAGAGTGCAATTGTCACTCTTCTCCTCCCTGCCCATCATCCCTCCATTTTTATATTTACCTCATTAGAGCTTTCTGTCTTTATTATGCTCGCTTCAAAACTGATTTCTTGTGGATCTCATTTCATCAGAAATTTCTTTTAAATAGGTGTTGTCACAGTGGAAAAGGTATCATATTAATTGAAAACGTGTGGATAATACACACTGACTGAGAGCAATTCTTTTATTAAGGATATTTGCTTTGAATAAGAATCTCTCCCTTATATATAGATGTAGACAAGATATAGCTACATATAGCCATAACTTGGAGGGACTGAGCAAAAAGGAAAAAGGACTCATAGACATGGACAACAGTGTAGTGATTTTGGGTGAGGGGGGGAGGCATAAGGGGACTAAAGGGTAATGGAAAAATACAATAAACATTTTTTAAAAGATATATCTTATTTTTAGATATAAACACATTTATATTAATGGTGGGAATTTCAGACACAATGGCAGGCAAGTGGCAGGAATGTATTTCATCAGCATTGCTTATCTGCACACCATGTGAGGAAATAACTATTCTGCCTGCAAATAGGGATTATGCCCAATTTGATGTTTTGTAAATATTTGTTCTACTATTTTTTTTAAATAAAGAGACCTAAGTGTTACAAAAGAATAAGACTTACACTTAGTAGCCTTGGCAGAAGCTTTCAATTATAATAGTTAGATAGTAAATGAAATATATAATTTATAATACTGTAGTTTGTCATTGTTCTAGCAATTTCATAATCAGATGTGGTTTTGGAGTCCTCAGTCAAAAAAGAAGTGCAAAATGTGTCCCTTACTTTACCTGAAGTGCTCAATAACACCACTTGAAGCCTAGGAGGCATTCAGATCAGCCTCAACTCATCAGCCATTTTTATATATATTTCTATATAATCTTTATTATTTTTCCCATTACCATTTTGCTCCCTTATACAATCCTCCCATAAGCAATCACCTCACTGTTGTCCATGTCCATGAATCCTTCATCGTTTTTGATCAATCCCTTTACTCCCTAACTTCCCCCCTCCCCACTAGCTGTCATCTGTTCTCCATCTATGAGATTTTCTCTGTTTTGCTTATTAGTTCAGTTTATTCATTAGGTTCCACGATATGAGTGAAATCATATGGTATTTGTCTTTCTCTGAGTGGTTTATTTTACTTATCATAATATTCTCCAGATCTATCCATACCGTTGCAAAGGGTAAAATTTTCTTCTTTTTTATAGCACAGTAGTATTCCATTGTGTAAATGTCCCAGAGTTGTTTTATCCACTCATCTACTGATGTACACTTGGGCAGCTTCCATATCTTGGTGATTGTAAATAATGCTGCAATGAACATAGGGGTGCTTATATTCTTTCAAATTAAGGTTTTGGGTTCCTTTGGTTATATTCCCAGAAGTGGGATTACTGGGTCTAAATGCATATCTATTTTTAATTTTTTGAGGTATCTCCATACTGCTTTCCACAGTAGCTGCACCAGTCTATGTTACCACCAACAGTGCAAAAGGGTTCCCCTTTGTCCACATACTTGCCAGCACTTGTTGTTTGTCGATTTATTGATGATAGCCATTCTAACGGGTGTAAGATGGTACCTCACTGTGGTTTTTATTTGCATTCCTCTGAGGATTAGTGATGTTGAGTATCTTTTCATATGTGTATTGGCCATCCGTATGTCTTCTTAGAAGTGTCTATTCAGGTCCTTGGCCCATTTTTTAATTGGGTTGTTTGCTTTCTTGGTGTTGAGTTTTATAGTACTTCATAAATTTTGGACATTAATCCCTTATCAAATGTATCAGCAAGTATGCTCTTCCTTTCTGTGGGCTGTCTTTTTATTTTTTTGATGATTTCCTTCACTGTGCAAAAACTTTTTAGTTTGATGAAATTCCATTTGCTTATTTTTTTCTTTTGTTTCTCTTGCCTGGGAGATGTATTCATCAGCCATTTTTATGGATGATAGGATTGCCATATGAGTCCTTGTTGCAAACCAAGGAGGAGTCTGAGCAATCGCTAAAACAATATGCTGTGCCTGCCGGACAACCTGGGCCAAGTGAAAAAGTTAACACAGAAATGTAAAGAGAGCTACCTGGCTTTCTAAGATAGTCTCTAATGGCATCATCTTTGGCCAAAACTGGCTGGGATCAAGAATCTGGGGATATTGTTGAGGTCAAATATTGCAAGTTAATATCATCCTGATGCTTAGACTCCTATTGGATTCATTAATTAAATGCTACATGATATAAATTGAAAATTTGGCTCCAGAGTAATCAAAGTGGTCGATGGAGTGGCATACTCTTGGGAAAATTTTCCAGAAGCCAGGACGATATAAAAACAATGGCTACTATTTGAGGAAGACTTACTTTCTCAGTGGGTCTCACATATTTCTGCATGTGTCAGAAGCAAACACACTGATTTTGTTCTAGACTATCTTTTCAAGGATGATTGTATAGTGAACTGCTTTTGAAAACAGAGCTGCTATTTCCCTCCAGAACAAAAAGCAAGTTTACTTACTTCCATGGAAGACAGACATAGAGTCTCCTTCCAGAACAAAGGGCTGTCATGCTTCCTGCCCAGTGTAATAAAGATAAT
The DNA here is from genome assembly GCA_004027735.1 of Carollia perspicillata. NCBI lineage: Eukaryota > Metazoa > Chordata > Mammalia > Chiroptera > Phyllostomidae > Carollia > Carollia perspicillata. Next base: position 5,499 of record PVKM010045937.1, read on the forward strand.
GATTCCCTCTGGGGCTAAGGGCAGGCTTGCTTAATGTCCATATAAAAGACTTGGCTTCCCAAAGCAAAAAGTTCTTCTCTTAAAATGCAACTCGGTGCCTATGTAGGGTCACTTGGCCCTCTTTACATCACCCTGTGGGATTGGGGCTTAAGGAACCAGCACAAGAAATGTTGATATTCTCACTACTTCTATTGCTGTGCGTAATAAAGCCTTTTGTCTCTGACTCAGGAGTGTCATATCTTGTGCCCATATCCATGAAACTGGGGCAGGCTAACTTGTTAGCCGGCAAATAGGGTAAAATCACATCCTATTCATAGTTCTTGACAGTCCCTCATGGGATAGTAAAGGACTGTCTTCTTCTAGCCAACCACAGTCATTTGAAGATCAAGTACATTAGTATTCCTTATAAGTTGTAGCTTCAATACATGCTATCAGGGGATATTCAGTCTGGATGTGATCTTCCAGTCCATCCTTCATTCTCCAGATGAGAAAAATTGAGGCTTAGGTTTATTTACCAAAAAAATATTGCTATTTATGGGCAGAATTTGAGCAGGCGCCAGTTTTTCTTATTTCCTGTTTGATACTCTTCCCAATATATTTTATTAACTATAATAAAAATAATATTAGAAAGTCTACTTTAGTTTCAAATAGATATTCAATAAATACATTTTTAATGAATAAAGAATGAAAATGATGAAGGAATATTTCCTGTCCCATATCATAAGAATATAATATGTTCACTTACATCTTAGGTTGGCACAGGTCTAGGTTTGGATCTAGCAGAGACTTTCCAATCATGGATGGGAACACTTTCAACACGACACATTTTCCTCTTGGCTAGCTGCAGCAACATTTGCAAAGGCTCTGAAGTATTTGTTGGGCCTTAAACATGTCATCTGCATGGACAACTGGAATTAGCACTCTCTGCCTTCATCCAAAATACAGGATTAGTTTCAGCCATCTTTTATAGTCTTGGACAAGTTTTCCTTGAAGTGACAATAATTTAACCTAATTATTCATTTTCTTTTGAGCTTCTGTACTCTTACCTCTGAAAGCTAATAGCTTATTTTGTGTTTTGTCCTCTTGGTTACTCTACTCTTCAGAATAGGCTATGTTATGCATCATGTAACAGTGAAGCTCCAAATCTCACTCTTAAAACAAATTGTATTGCTTTGCTCATTTTACGTTTCCACCACAAGTCTTCTGGAGGTTTTGTCCTGCTCCATCCTCACTCTGGGACCCAGGCTGACCGAGCCTTCACTAACTTGATTGAGCATTGTAAATTGTCATGGCAGCAGCTCTTGAAACATTCGTCCTGAAAAAGTATTGCTCTCGCTCTCATTGCAGTGCCTGTGCATACCCTGCAGTCACACCCACCTGTAGGTAAGAGGGAAATGCAACATGATCATGTGCCAGGAAGAGGAAACAGAGCTATATAGTGAGTGATACTAAGGACAAACACAGTTACATTGTTTTTGACCCCAATGTTTGTTTAAGATCTTGGCTTGAATGTTTTTTCTCCTTCCATGGCTTCCACTTCTATTTGGGCTATTCTCATCACTTATGTTAATAATCTTTTTCCCTGCTCCAAAATGTTTCAATACGTTGCCTTGAGGAATTATTGTGTGATGATGTCACATTAAGAAAAGTTTTGGTGAAGATATTTAAAAGAGTGAAATCAGAGGTAAGGAAAGTTTGAGGACTGAAGAAAAGCACAGGGAAAACGAGATTGAATAGAATTCTGTTAGAGAAGAGAGGGAATGAAAAGAAGGAAGAGGAATGAAAGAGGGGAGAAAATGTTAAAAGAAAAGAAAGCCAGTGGGAAATGAATACTAAGAGCAAAACTTGCACATTTCAACATGCTTAGAACTCCTAGGGGGAAAAAGTATGAAAACCTATAAGACATTATTTAAATCTTATGATGTTGTGCCCCAGGGCTGAAACTGAGTCCTAGGCTCATCATCTCCAGTTCCCTGATGACTTAAAAAGAAAAAAAAAATTAACTGGCAAAGAACAGAAGTTCTGAATCTCAAAGCAACTCATGAAAACACACACATAAACTCCTCAGATTTCCCCTCTTCCCCAGGGCTGACTTTTTCTTAGAAGGAAAAAATGTAAGAACCCAGCTGAGATCTGATTTTTTTCCACAACTGTACAGAAAAAGAGGCAGAACATTACTGACCCCAAACTTCAAATACTGGGAGACCAAAATGACTCCTCAATAGGTGGAGAAATTCTTGGGTACATTCTTTGGTTAGAGGGTTTTCTCTATTCATCTGTTTATCTTTTTAATGGATGCATGTGTGTATGTGCGTATGTGTGTGTGTGTGTGAGAGAGAGAGAGAGAGAGAGAGAGAGAGATAGAGAGAGAGAGAGAGAGAGAAAGAGAGAGAATTCGTGAGGCACTGGAGCCTGCTCATTACATACTCGTGCAAGCCAGATTAGCCAATATGAGAGCATTTACACCATGGAAATTGGCAGTGCCACAAACACTAACACATCAACTTTGTTTATTTCTTTTGTTTTCCAGAGAGTTGGTTGCGGTATTACCAGCACACTCCTGGGAAAGATATAGTATAAGCTAAAAAGAAAGGAGAAGAAAAAGAACCTGTGTGAAGAAAGAGAAAACAGGGAAACTTTTAAAAGGAGAGAGAAAACAGGTCTTTGGATTTGGAAGAAGAATAAAAAAAAATTGAGCTGTCCTAAATTGTAGACCATAAAAGACTTCTTTCTGATGCGTCAAAGCTTTCTATTAGGTCAAAGTTTTTGTTTTGTTTTGTTTTGTTTTAACAGTAATAGGCAAGTGAGCATCAAAGAACTAAACATGTACCTTTGTGGGAAGCAGACCCAGCCACTGCTGGTTCAGAGAGAGTCTCTAAGGGTGAGAACCAGGCAGGCAAAAACTCTGTTCCACATAAATGTACCTGGTCTGACTGACTCTTAGGAGCAGTAATTGTCCCACTTGAGAGACAAGCAGATTGCCCACTCAGTCTGTTTTCAGAAACACTGAATAGAAATTCAGTGATGTTTATAATGCCACCATGGAAGCTTCCGTCTTTCGGGGATGATTTGATCTCTGTATTTAAATTGCAAAATCTTATCCATTAATGCTTTAAACATTTACATTCAAGTTTTGAATGAGCAGCCAGTATTTTTTAGATGAGGAAAAGATAGGTGACTGAAACTTCTAAAATGCTGTATTTGTTCATTTTATTTTTTTCCTTTGGTCACTCAGATACCCTCCCTTACATCCATTTAGGGAGAGCTCAGTGCCCCACAATGGCATATAAGCCTCAACTGCCCACTGTACCCTCAGGCCCCATATTCTTAGGGACAGCTGTATGTACATACATAGTAAAGTTGGCCTTGTTTCCCTGTTAATCTGTCTGATTTTAATTTGATTACTAGTACAGCCAGAAAAATTTAAATGGGCAGAAGGAAAATTATGTTTTACTTCCACACGATATCAAAAGATAGCAAAACAAAAGGAGAAGAAATACAATTTTTGTTTGCAGCGTCTTAGAGTTATATGAAGAGACCTTGAAAGTTTCATTTCCTTGCCTCCAAGCTAAGCAGGTGAGCATTAAACAAACCACCAAGCAAAAAAGAATAGGTTTTATATCTTCCTCTGCTAACCCATATCATAGTTTAAGGACTTTGTATATATTTTTACATTTTGTTTTCTGTTCCCTTCCTGCTGCTGAAGTGTAATGCTCATGTTTTCTTTGTTATTGTTTGGGGAGGTGTGAGGACCTGGGAATTCTCAGTTGGGGTGTGTGTGTGTGTGTGTGTGTGTGTGTGTGTGTGTGTATGTGTTTCAGTGAAGGTATCTGGAGGAGTGATAACCCCCAAAGCATACTATAATACTAAACAATTTAACCCACATCCTTTGCTCCAACCAGGCTGCTTAGCTTATTGTGTTGGTTTCTTGACCACTCTAAGCTTGGCAGTTATCTACATCTCGGCCCCCTGTCCAGGATCCCTCTGCATCTTGTCCTTCCGTGGAGGTGAGTGCACACAACATGTCTGCCTCTCTTGTTCCTAACCATTCCCAAGGCATCCGTTAGTCTCCACTCAATCAACACCCCTGTTCCTCAGTATTCTGCCTTCCTCTGAGCTCTCCTGGAGTACATTCTCTTCTTAGAACTAAATTCACCACCTGTATTCTGCCTTGAGTTACAATTTAACTCTGTTTTTTTTTTTCCTTTTGTAGGTCTTATTTCCTTACTTACATTGTGAGAACCTCAGAGATGTATACCACAGTTTGCTCCTCTTTGTACCCCCACGGTGCTTAGCACATCCCTGTGTATAAAGTATCTGTATAATGAACATCTGATAAAAGAATGAAGGAAAGAATTCATTCATCACTCAGGTAATTGGGTCTTTAACTCAGTGGCAAAGGGTTACTATTTCAAAGATATGATAATTGTCTTTCACACATTCTTTTGTGAAGAGAATATACAATCTGTGTGATTAGGAAAGTATTTCTCCCACTTGATTACCTATTTTGAGTGAAATTTACATCATTTCTTGAGGTCTCCTGCTCATATTAGATCAAATTCAATTGGCACCTTGATTTACACACCTATTAGGTGCTTCTTCCCTGCTGGATATTATGTATACAATGAAAAATGCCAAAAGTTCTTGCCTTCAGTGAACTCATGTTGTAGCATGGAGGATAGGAAATAAGGAAATAAATTACTGCAGTGCTACAAAGGTGCTTTTAAAAAGGCATGTGAAACAAGATGTTGGTAACAGAAAAAGAAACACCCTGGGATATGCCTTGGAATGGGCAAGGGAGGAACTGGGAGGGAAGGATTAATCATTAAGTTTACATTCTTTCCTTGCATATAAATGGCACGGGGGGGGGGGGAAACTATCAGCATCTATCAAATAAATAAATGTATTATTTAATTAGAGATTAAAATTCTGTAGTCTTGAGTGGCGGTTATTTAATTTTCACTTTTCAAACATGTAACCCAATGTATAAAATATTGAAAGTGGGATACTCTCTGGTTAGATTTGAAGGAAGGGACCCATTTCCCCTTCCTTCTTTTTTGCTTTGACTCTGGAAAGGAATCCAGAAGCATAATTTAAAACCTATTGATAAAACAAAAACTTAGAGCAGACATTTAAATATTCTGTTAAATCATGATGACTAAGTAGTTGAAGTAAGAGTATGTCCGTGTAATAATGAAGTACATGATCTGGAATATTATTGTCCCCTCCTGTTCATATGAGGTTAAAACATATTTTAAACTTAATAAAATATATGGAGTTCTCTTTGATTGTTAGAAAATAGAGATGAATATCACTATCCCAAGAAGTGATATAAGTAAATAGTGATTAATAAATTTGAATGGTTTAAGATAACACTAACACGGATCATCAAGAAATATATCCATAAGAATACCCCTCCAAGCACTGATGTTGTTACCAAGAACAATAATCATTTCCCAAGAAACAGGGGTATGACACTCACAAGGGTCACAGTCTGAGACTGAATGAACCATGTGGCTAACTAGGAATCATTTTGTATGCTTCGGACTGTTTAGAAATTGAGAAATTAACGTTACCATGGATAGAAACATTGCCACAGTTTTTTACTCCCAACAGCTCTTTCCTCTTTTTCTGCAGGAAAAAAATATGATGTTTCCTCTTCTTATTGGGGTTGCTCACTGTGAACAGAGCCAACAGAGTATGAACAGTCACACATTAGTTTCAGTTTTTGTCTCCCCAACCCACCTGGTTCACAAACATTTTAGACAAAGAGTTAAAGTTAGATTGGGTGTGTACACAATTCGTAAAGTTCTAAAGGAAAGAGAGTTGGCTACTTTCTCAAAGCTTTGAAACTGGTCATTTTCATCTGAAGGAGTTGTGTGTTTAATACTTTGTTCCAGTATGCTGTGATTAATAACTCAAGGGGAAAAAGGCATGAAGATGGTCTGAGACTGTAAATTACTAGGGAAACTGCCTGTTTTATTTTCAGCTGTTTACAAATTGTGTGGAGAATAAGGAAAAAAAAACAATAACATCCTATATGGAATCTTGGAAAAAGAAATGAAGAGTTTTGTTCCTTGTATTACAAAGCATCCAAAGGCTCTGAAAGTAAAAGAACTTGGATTTTTTTCTGTTTTGTTTGTTTTTGTGTTTTTCCCTTTGGGCCATCTGCAAGTGAACCAGTCTAAATTGGTTTAATCAATCAATAGGAATTTGCAATTCTATGCTAAGTGCAGTGAGAGATAGTAACAGACTATAAAGTACAAAGAAGTATTCTGTGAAATTGGGGCTTGTAAGAGGCAGGCTCAACTGATCCTTCTTCTTCTTTTTTTTTAGTTTAGTAAAATTGATTTTTTAAAAGGACTGCATTATTGTTGCATTGAATTTGCTTGCATTTTAATATTGT
>PVKM010045938.1:0-11833 GCA_004027735.1 Carollia perspicillata
AGAAGTATAAAATGGAATAAAAATAGCCTCTTTGGCAAATGGTGTTGGGACATCTGTACAGCTACATGCAAAAAATGAAACTTGACCACCAAATTACACCATATGCCAAAATAAATTTGAAATGGACAAAAGACTTAAATATAAGTTGTGGTACCATGAAAGTCCTAGAGGAGAACATAGGCAGGAAATTTCAGATATTCCAATATTTTCACTGATATATCCACTAGGGCAAGGCATATAAAAGAAAGAATAAACAAACGGGAATACATAAAATTAAAAAGCTTCTGCATGGGTAAAGAAAATATCAGCAACGTGAAAAAAGAACCAACCATATAGGAAAATATATTTGCCAATGATACCTTGGACAAGGGTTTGATCCCTAAAATATATAAAGAACTCACATGACTCCCCACCAAGAAGATAAGTGATTCAATTAAACAATGAGCAAAGGACCTGAACAAACACTTCTCCAAGAAGGACATAGAGAGGGCCCATAGATACATGAAAAAATGCTGAACATCACTACTCATCAGAGAGATGCAAATTATGACCACAATGAGATACCACTTCACACTGGTCAGAATGCCCATCATAAGCAAATTGACAAGCAACAAGTACTGGTGAGGTCATGGAGAAAGGGAACCTTAGTGCATTGTTGATGGGAATGCAGACTGGTACAGCCACTGTGGAAAACAGTATGGAATTTCCTCAGAAAACTGAAAACGGAATTGACTTTTGACCCAACAGTTCCACTGCTGGGATTATACCCTAAGAATCCTGACACACTAATTCAAAAGAACCTATGCACCCCGATGTTCATAGCAGCACAATTTATAATAGCCAAGTGTTCAAACTCCCTAAGTGCCCATCAGTAAATGAGTGGATCAAAAAACTGTGGTGCATTTACACAATGGAATGCTACCAACCAGAAAGAAAGAAGGAGCTCCTGCCCTGGTGACAGCGTGGATGGAAGTGTAGAGCATTATGCTAAGTAAAATAAGACAAGCGGTCAAAGACAAATACCATATGATCGTACCTATAAGTGGTACCTAATCAACAAAACAAACAAATGAGCAAAATAGAACCAGAGACACGTGAATAAAGAAAAAACTGACTGTGATTAGATGGGCAGGGGGAAGAAGATAATGGGGAAAGAAGGGGTGGGGCAAGGAATAGAACACAAATAGAGGACTCGTGGGCACAGACAACAGCGAGGGATTTACTGTGAGAGTGGGGTGGGAGACAGGGTAGGGTCAAGCAATGGGGAAAAACATGGAACAACTGGAACTGAACAACAATAAATTTAAAAAATAAAATTTATTTTTCAGTGTTGACACATGGAAGTATACCCCTATATGTATGATTGTAATGAAAAGTATATAGAGAAATTCACACCAATATCCATGAATATCAATATTGGAAAAAATTTAAGTTCAAGTTAATAATATTTTTGTAATTTGAGCACTTTTAGGTCCTATGAAGTGTGTGGAAATCAAAAGTATTTGAAAAGATAATAAGCAAAATATAGATTTCTTATATTTCTTAAATAACAAAAAGTCTTAAAATCAGAATATTTTAGGAACTATACTGTAATGTCATAAAATATAAAAAAGTAATATATAATTTGATAAATTTTAAGGACAAATTTTGATATGCAGAAAAATAGAAGGCCTTCAGTTTTCATTTTTTGTAACAACCAAAGTCCTCTTCCAGACACCAAAATAACATTTTTGCTGTATATTGATTACTTTTGTATTACCATAACAAGCAGTTATGTTTCAACTGACTACCTTTAACAATAAATGTGCTAATGTAATTAGATCATTTTGTATGACCTTGGATATTTTTGTTGATCTAAGTAACTGAGATCTCCTTTCAGGAGAGTTAGATACATCAGATATGACTCAGTAATGACCCTGACACTAGACTTCATTAATGTCTCCAATTTATGAAATTAACAAAAATGACAGAAATTATGAGGTTGTCAGGTACTGTCTCTTGTAATTATCTTTTTTAACTTATGTTTTCTCTTCTAATTATCTCTTTCAGTTTGTGTCATCCCACTTACTGATCTGAAAATTCAAACTTAATTAAATATTTGCCCAAAGTTATATGCTTGATATTTGAAGTCATACAAACCAAATTCTTTTGTCTCTGATCCCACATATCTTTTTTTTTTCCTGAGGTATGGAGGCCCCCATTTCTTTTTATTATGTATCCATATCAGCCTACGTGTTCATGCTAGAACTTTGTTTTTATGTATTTAGTTAGTTGTAAGTTAATTATGTATAGATATATTCATGTATTATGCTATTACAAAATATACAAAAAATTAAAATATGTAAAAATGCAATTTTTAACAGTCCTGATGTAGTCTACTTTCTCTCTCTTAGTTTTCTTGCACACTATTTAAGAGTGCCTGTGCCCTTTTCACTGACCGCTGCCCAGGACAATGGTGGATCGAGCGCTCGTTCAACGTGCCCTGGCGGCACTGTTACCTCCCCGAGCTCGTGTCTACCTCACAAGAAATCTCTTCGCACTGAAATAAATGTATGCTCTCTCATATAAAACAATGTTTATCTTGGGTAATAACTGGAATAGAAAAGAGAACATTAGCTAAAAGGTAAAATCTGTGTAGAGTGTGGGCTTTGGTTAAAAATAATTGACTGATTCATTAATTGTGAAAAATGCACCATACTAATGCAAGATGTGAATAGTAGAGGACATTGGAGGTGGGATACATGAGAACCCTCTGTTCTAGCTTCACACTTTTTCTGTAAACACTATTCTAAAAGTTTATTAAACAAACCAATTGGTGACAAGTGCAAGGTTTTTTTTTAACTGATATATTTAATGTGAAGCTCTAAAGATGAGTGGAAAATGGAAAATACTGCATTCTCCCTTTAAAATCCTGGAGGAGGAGGAGGGACTTTTTCTGAATGCAGACTGTATCTAAAAGCACAACAATCTAAAAATAATAAAGAAGATATTTTATAAAACACAAAGAAAAAATTAAACATACAAATCATTGAAAATTCTGACAAAGTATGCAAATGATAGAGACTGTAAAAGTAGTATTTTAGGATAAAATATGATTTTCTGACTTAAAAATGGATCTTGACAGTAACCATCAGATATCTTTTCTGAACACTGGATGTACAAAGGAAGGTTCACACCTAGAAAGATCTTCCAAAGATTTTGAGATACATAATAAAGTGTAAACCCTACCAAATCCAAGCAGAAAACAAACTTGGAAAGACTGTGATACAAAATACAAAAAAGGAAATAGGCTTATCTTTACAACCCTGAATACAGCCTCTCAAGTTGCTCTTTATGTGAAAAGGCAATACAAATATTTACACATGTAACTGTGGAAAAGAAAAATATACTTGAAGACATACAAAAATATGATTAAGAGGTCAAAATGAATGTAGTGAGGTAAACGCTAAAAGCAGTTTGGAATGAACTTAAAATGAATAATTTGCATAGATGAGTCATATCTATAAAAATGTCAAAAATATTGAAGGACAGTATGTTCAAGGTTGCTAAAATCAATGACAGATATAAAGTATAAAATATCAGAGTAATCAATAGTTACAAAAGACTGCAAAATTCCTTGCCCTGCGTAAGTAGGTGGGGGATATGGGAAGATTCTGGTCAAGGGCAAAAACTTCCAGTTACTAGAGGAATACTTTCTGGGGAGCCAATGTACAGCATGGTGCCTGTGGTTAGCAATGTGGTGTTAGAGAATGGAAAGTCATTGGAACGCTGTGCCTTACATATTCTTACCGTGGGAAAAAAGTGGTAATTATTCCAAGTGATGGCGCTGTTAGCTAACGCTATGGGAGTAATCATTTTGTAATATATAAGTATATCAGATCAACACACTGGACAACTTAAACTTATACAATATTATATTCAGTTATATCTCAATAAAGCTAAGGAAAAAGAGAATAAGCTCCATATAAATGATAACATTACACAATATAGTACATAACATTAACTTAATATTAACAAAAATAAACAATGCTCTGATGTCAATATTAATTACACACAAAGAATAACACTTGACTCAAAGTGATTAAGAAAATATAGAATAAACAAATGGAATAGAATGGGTTATTTTAAATACATGCATGAAAAGTTAAACACCAAAATTAAGATTAACATTTTGAGACTATATTATATGCTAAGAATATGTGACGGAAACACATATAGAAATCAGTGGTATTGCCTTCAATTTTTAAAAAGGTTAAAATGTAATTATATTAATCATAAGTTAATTACCACACAGACAAAATCACAACAAATGCACTTTATTTATAGATTGAAACTGATGGTTGGAAGGACTGGAAAACAGAATAAACTGTAATCCTATCTGAGACTCCAAGACATGCCTCATCTCGAAGGAATCAGAGAACAGAGTCACGGAAAGAGCTCGTTGGGTTGAGTGGGGGAAACATAGAGGTTCCCCTAAGCCACACAGCCAGTTAGAGAGGGGGAAGCTACTTTATCTGTCTCTGGGTTGTCAGTGCACACTTAGAAGAGATTGATTCTGAAATAGAAAAAAACCTGGCTTCAAAATTATCTGTTTCTGCCAAAGCCAAACACTCTCCAATAAACGTAACACTTAACACTTACAATATATCTAAATATTTAGACTTCTGTCTTAAAGTAAAGGAATTGATTAGTAATGTCAATATTGGTTAAGGATCCAACTCTCTACCAGCACTAATACATATAGACCTCTCTACATGGGTATAAGGTGAAAAGGGAGGGAAACTCAGAAATATCAAGATACTCAGCACTGGAAAGAATAGAACCAAAGGAGAGCTGAGAGCAAATGACATAATATCTTTGACTATAGCATCTAAAATCCTGAATTATAATTACTATAGCTAGGCTTTTTACAACTTTTATGTTTGTACAGTCTCTTTTCACTTTTATAATAAAAGTGCCTTCTTCTAATTACTGGTATCTTATCATCTACAGTTTCAGGCATTCCATTTCCTTTTATGTAACTCAAGTAGCCAATATTGACAACTATCTTTTTCTTTTCTCATCAAGAATTCTCCTACATGATTTTCTCAATTATCAACCTACTTTAGTTTTCTCCCTATTATAATCAACACTTTGGTGACCCTTATTCTTTTCAAATGGTTAATAAGGGTTTAAAATGGTGCATAGTGGCCAATCTGAATGGTGTGAAATGGTATCTCATTGTAGTTTTAATTTGCATATCTCTGATGGCTAGTGGTGCTAAGTCTCCTTTCATGTGTCTTTGGGCCCTCTGTAAGTGTCCCTTGGAGAAGTGTTTGTTCAGGTCCTTTGCTCATTGTTTAACTGGATTTTTTGTCTTCCTTGTGTGGAGTATTGTGAGTTCTTTATATATTTTGGAGATTAAACCCTTGTCCAAATTATCATTGGCAAATATATTTTCCCATATGGTTGGTTCCTTTTTCATTTTGCTGATATTTTCTTTAGCAGGAGCTTTTTAATTTGATGTATTCCCTTTTGTTTGTTCTTTCTTTTACATCCCTTGCTCTAGGGGACATATCAGTGAAAATTTTGCTGAATGGAATCCCTAAAATTTTCCTGCCTATGTTCTCCTCTAGGACTTTTATGGTATCGCAACCTACATTTAAGTCCTTTATCCATCTCAAATTTATCTTGTGCATGGTGTAAGTTGGTGGTCAAGTTTCATTTTTTGCATGTAGCTGTCCAGATCTCCCAACACCATTCTTTGAAGAGGCTATCTTTATTCCATTTTATACTTCTGCCCATGTTTTTGAATGTTAATTGACCATATTGACACAGGATTATTTCTGGGCTCTCTATTCAGTTCCATTGGTCTATGTGTCTGTTCTTATGCCAGTACCAGACTGTTTTGATTACAGTGGCCTTGTAATATAATTTGATATCAGGTATTGTGATCTCTCCTACTTTGTTCTTTCTCAAAATTGACGAGGCTACTTGGGGTCATTTATCATTTCATATAAATTTTTGAAATGTTTGTTCTATCTCTGTGAAATATGTCATTGGTATTTTAATAAGGATTGCATTGAACCTATAAACTGCTTTGGGTAGTATGAACATTTTGATGATTTTAATTCTTACAATCCAAGAACATGGTATATGCTTCCATTTATTTGTGTCTTCCTTAATTTCTTTCTTCAGTGTTCATGAGTTTTCCAGTCAGAATGGCCATAATAAACAAATCAACAAACAACAAGTGCTGATGAGGTTGTGGAGAAAAGGAAACCCCAGTACACTGTTGGTGGGAATGCAGACTGGTGCAGCTACTGTGGAAAACAGTATGGAATTTACTCAGAAAACTAAAAATGGAACTGCCTTTTGCCTGGGCAATTCCACTGCTGGGATTATACCCTAAGAATCCTGAAACACCAATTCAAAAGAACCTACGCACCCCAATATTCATAGCAGCACAATTTACAATAGCCAAGTGCTGGAAGCAACTTAAGTGTCCCCCAGTAAATGAGTGGATCAAAAACTGCAGTACATTTACACAGTGGAATACTACACAGCAGAAAGAAAGAAGGAGCTCCTATCCTTTGCAACAGCATGGATGGACCTGGGAGCATTATGCTGAGTGAAATAAGCCAGGTGGTGAAAGACAAATACCACATGATCCCACCTATAAGTGGAACCTAATGAACAAAACAAACAAGTGAGCAAAATAGAACTGGAGACATGGAAATAAACAACCAACTGCTAGTAACCAGCGAGGCAAGGGGAGAGGGGTAAGGGGGACAGAAGGGGAAGGATCAAGTAAGGAACATGTGTAAAGCACCTGTGGGCAAAGACAAAGGGAGGGGATGGGATTGAAAGTGGATAGTGGAGTGTGAGTAGGACAGAGGAAAGTGATGGGAGGGAAAACAGAGATGACTGTAATTGAACAATAAAAAACAAATAAAATAGTGCATAAATTATAATTAGCATTTGATTAATTTTAACTATTATTTTTAGCAGTAGCAACATTTTCTTTCCTTTTAATGAAAATTAGTGTCCTTTAGGCTCAGGTGCCTTGCTTCCTTGTGTTTTCAGATCACAAAGAAATTGGTGACTACTATCTTACTTCCTCACTGGGAAGCTCATTTCATTGTAGTGAATTTCTATTCATTAATAATAAGTAAATGAAACAACTCTTGCATTTTTTGAGTTCAATTTAATCCCCCTTAGATTTCTGTCCATTGGACCTACTTACAGGCTTTGGGATTATGTATTAAAGGTAAATAATTCCTTTCTCATGTGAAAACTATTCCTTTTCTATGTAAAGACAGCCATTACAATACCTCTGAATCATTTCTTCAATCTAAACACTAACAGTACAGATATATTTTCTCATGGCTCGTAAGAGAGAAATTTGTCAGATTGTCAGCTTTCAAAAAACCATAGGGCTCCTGCAGATATCTGAGGAGTGGATTTCCTCAATCAATGTCATACCTTGTCTCTGCTCCTTCTCTATTAGGGAAGTATCGTGCATGTCTTTTTTGTAGCTTTTTACTTTGTTGCTTATTCCCACAGCCGTACTTTCACCTTCACCCAAAATGTCTTCACTTGCTTTTGTCAAAGAAACCAATTGTGACAAAGCTCAAAGCTGCCCTGCTCCCTGCTGAGAGGAGACGCTAAACTATTGCTGATGATCCCAAGAAGTAAGATAGCTCCTCCCACTAATTGATCCCACCACTGACTCTAACAAATGGGGACTCTAAAACATTTTACAAAACATACAGCTAGTGTGGGAGGGAGAGGGACAGAGACAGAAACATTGTAGGAGCAGGAGAGAGAGAGAAGGACGGATAGCTCACGGTCCAGAGCTAACTTTTAGAGGCTGTGTGCCATTGGCCATATCTCTTTTTCTTTCTCAGCCTCTCCCACTTCCACAAAAGTTGCCTAATTATACCTACCTGGGTGACTTTCAGAGTTATGAGATTCCAAGGAGACAATAGAAGTGAAAATGTTCATTGTAATTTCTGAACTGCTGTAAAGGTCACACAGTGAAGGGAAAAGTTCATATTTCTGATGACCTTATTGGATATTTTATAAACAGTGAGCTTTTTTATGCACTTACAATGCAACTCACTTTATTCGAACAATGATCATTTACATATACATTTTTTAGGCACACATCTATCTCATCAAGTAGGAGTAATGACTGCAATTACATTGCAGAGTGCTACTCATGTGTTTAAAAAATGTACACTTATTAATCTGAAGTATTCCTAGTTTAAACTCCAATGTTTTACATAGTAAATATTATGTTGCTTTTTCCAGCCCCTCAACAACTCAGCTCCACTGAACTCTCTGCCTGCAGGTCCATGGACTCAGTTTCCCCACTATTTCTGACTAAATCAAGGAGTCGCAGACATGTGAGTACCACATCTAGAAGGCTTCACACTCTCTCACTGTCCTGCAGATGGCTGGGGGCAACTTCCATTTGCCTTTTCAGGCATAGTGTTTGCAGAATCATGTGTCGTGGCTATTCAGACTTGAGGATCTCACACCTCCCATTCACTGTGGCTTCTCAACCCTCGTTTCAAATGCAGGCTTGATTATCCGTATCCAGCACAGCATATATTACAATACAGTTAGTAACTGCCAATTTGTTCCTATTCTCCACATCACCCTCTACTGCCAAATGAAACGCTTCCTAGCTGCCAAACACCCTGTCTAGATGTTAAGATTTTACCTGAAAATCTAGGCTTTAGTCTTTTTATCATTGTGCTGATTTCTTGGATTCGTTATTCTGAAGGGCAATACCGAATAACACAACCTAGATTTCCACTGCTGTGCGAAAACCTTGTTTTTCCATCACACTAACACAGTTAATATTTTCTTCTATACTAACAAAACTGCATAAAAATTAAACCCTATTTATAAGTCCACTACTTTGAAACTCCACTGTCAACATCAATTTCAGTTCCCCAACTTATGGCGGATCTAATACCAACCCCTCCAACCCAGGCTCCTAGACTTCTATATATTATTCATACACAATATTGTTTATTCTTACATGTTTAAACTGCAATAATCTTCAAAGTACTCTCCACTTAATGCAACACAACTATCGAGATTTTTTTCCACTGCCAGGAACTATTTTTGAACTCACCCATTTTGATGTCTTTTAGTGCTTCTGACATTTTTTGTTTCACCTCTTCCACATCGACAAAACATTTCCAGTTGGGGAATTTTTTCAACCTGGGAAACAAAAACAAGTCACTTGGGATGAAGTCATGTGAATAAGGAGGGTGGAGCACCGGGGTCATGTCGTTTCTAGTCAAAAACTGCTGAACACTCAGTGTGGTGTGGGCAGGTACTTGGAAATCACCCATTGTAAAATGAGCAAATGCATTGAAAGAGCTTTCTTAAAAAAATTCTCTGAAGCAGAGCATAGCCTCTCACAGCAACACTAGCTGGTACACTGATACAGATGGGTTCCTACAGCACTCAGCAAGGGAAGCCTGTACTATAAGGGGCCCACCCTGCAGAAGATAATTCCAGTTCTGAGGCATCTATACAAGTATGCAAATATTTTTGTATTTGCATATATACTTTCTTTCCATATGCACTAAAAACTCAGATGATATCATGAAATGTATTAAAATTCCTATTTAAGGAGAAACATAATTTAAAAATAAATACTTAAAAAATCTGCTGACCCTTAGAATACCTATTCTTAGGGACCAAGTATGAGCCCATATTAGGCTTGGCAATAACTAATATAATCTGTCTGTCACTTTAAAAGTAATAAGAATTCATTGAATGTACCCTTGCAAGAAAACAATACAAAAAATTACAAAGGGCAAATGCAAGTAAAATTCTTAGTACAGAATTAGTGAAGTTTGGCTCTTCATTTTTATATTAGATACATGGAAAAAATGTGCAAATGTCACAATTTCTCTTCTGAAATTGCTTCAATAGCAAAAGTTAACTGTTTTACTGTCTTTCTGACAAATGTAATGCTACAAGAATAAAAAGCCTTTTGAATATTTTACACAGATTTAGCCATCTGTTACATGGAACCAAAGATCTCTATTAATCTATGAATTTAATCTGAATTGTCTAAAAAATAAATAACTCGTATATTGAAGCAAGACGTTCAGCAGTAAAAGCAAGCAGAAAAATTGTTGGAGAACACTAAAACCATTGTGTCCCTACTAGGTGAAGGCAGTGATTTATTAAATGGCTCTATCAACGTGGAGCCATTTAAACATGTGGTCAAAGCTGATCTGCATTGCTGGAAGGAGGAGTGTGAAGAACAGGTGATAGGTACTGGGGGGGCCCGGGGTGACCTGGAGACTGCCTGCACCATCTCAAAACCAGCTGCAGATATTTAGTTGTAGGATCGTTTATTTGTACACTTATACATTCGACATGAACACAGAGACACATGCCGATATGCTGACCAAACGAAATACAATAGATTGGCCTTAAAAATGAACAGCAAAATTAAGTTAATAAAGCAGTACTATCCACTGTAAAGCCATAGATGCTTCAAAAATGTATTTATTAAAACATATATGGAGCAGTTATATCTGTCCAATTGTGATATGAAACTCATTTTCCTCACGGAAACAAAAAAAGGCAAAGAAAATAAAGAAAAAAATGAATATCAAAACTGACAGTCATTTTGTGATTTGATCCAGAAGCAAATATGTTATAGATTTTACTTTAAACCTGTTTCCTCATTAGAAATATTTTTTGAATGTGTCAAAGCAACATTATAGAATTATTATTGAATTATGAGGCCATTTCTTGAAGATACTGTAAGAACAACTTTATTGTGAAACAACCATGCATGTGTACATGTGTGTTAGTGTACCCACCCATGTATATGTATATATGCAGACATTCTAAGGGAAGATTCATTCAAAAAGTAAAAAAGAACCATTATTTGTATCCCTCAAATAAGAATATAGTTATTTGCTAGTTTATAGAATTTACTGGATGATAAGAATCTTTCTAATGTTGTTTCTATGATACTTCAGTTCTTTGAAATATTCTATCTTCAATCTATAAAAAGTGCTGCTTTTTCTGAGTAATTCTCATAAACCCAGGCATTTATATAAAGGTCAATAAATAAATGTTCGGCATTATTATCTGATTTCACATATGAAGAAAATAAGCGTTTAAAAAATCACATCATGAATAGAGAGAATGATGTGAATTTAAAATATGATTTTCTTGATTTCCAAGTGCATGTTCTTTGCTTATTCTCACTACCTTATAATATTTTGATTGATATTCACTATATTAACGGATTTTTGTGGTGCATTTATTTATTTTTCTTTCTCCTAGGTTGAACTAAATTAGGAGTCATTTCTTAGATAATAGAAATATTTTTTTTTCTTTTTGTCTTTCAGATCTAATTATTTGGACTTGATTTAACTCAATATTTTGTCATAGTTTATCATTGTTTTATGGTTTATATAGAGTCCCTATATTTTTGCAAAAATTAAGTAGAAATAATTAACTTCAGAATGGTGAAGCCAATATTTAATAATAAGATCATGTATAGGCTGTCAAGGAATGGGAATATGGCTTTCTCTAGGAACAGATATGTCAGATGCAATGCAAAACCCCTCGCCTCAATCGTGTGTGAGCAGAGCACAAATCTAAGACTAATTTATTTGTACTATTTTATAGTCAGTTCAGAATGTTGGAACCAATTGCCCCTCTCTGGTTACATTTATTTTTAGAATTCGTTTGGGCCAGATATAAAGAAATTATTTTCTTTTTGTTGACACTCTGAACATATTTACTTCAGGGTCTGTTCCTCTCTGTGATAGGACTGCTGATTCCAGGTAGTCAG
>PVKM010045939.1:0-11838 GCA_004027735.1 Carollia perspicillata
GTTGAACATAGTTCCT
Organism: Carollia perspicillata; assembly: GCA_004027735.1. Classification (NCBI taxonomy): domain Eukaryota; kingdom Metazoa; phylum Chordata; class Mammalia; order Chiroptera; family Phyllostomidae; genus Carollia; species Carollia perspicillata. The sequence goes on from PVKM010045939.1 coordinate 17, forward strand.
CATATTATTAATACGTGGTTTACCAGGGAAAATGCGTATGTGGCCATATAAGCTGAGACTACGCTTTGTCGAACAATGTTAAATATATCACAGGCTTAAATATAGTCATCTCTGGCTATATCGCGGTCCATTTAGTGCGGCTTCACTGTATCGCGGGCTTTAAAAAACCTGAGATACAGTGAAGCCGCAATAAATGAACCACGATATAGCCAGGGACGACTGTATACTTCACTGGTGGCTACCCATATAGAATTGTTTATGTTGTTAAAATTACGTAGGTTTAAGAGTGTGGAAAGTGTTTAAGAGCATATGAAGTGTTTATAAGAGTGTGGGAAAGGTTAGTAAGAGATTGGGAAAGGTTTATAGGAGTATGGGAAGGGTTGATAAAGCCTTAAAATACATATAAATAATAAAATAAATACAACGCCACTACTTCGCAGTTTTTCACCTATTGCGGGGGTCCTGTGGAACGTGACTCCCACCGTAGGTGAGGGATCACTGTATGCTGTTGTGGAATGTGATTCTGCAAAGGGGACACAGGTGACACTACATTTCCCAGCCTGCCTGGACACACTGTTTCTCCCTTGGAGTGTGACGGACTGGTGTTCTGAGAAGCGTACTCTGAGAAGTGTTGGGGGAGGAATTCTTGTGTGTGTGTGTGTGTGTGTGTAAACCAGAACCTCCTTTTTTGCGTTAATTAGGTTTGGTATTTGGGGTATGTTCCTTAGAACTTCTTTGTTTGCAAATGACTGAAGCCACTTGTGTAAGAAGAGAGAGGAAGTTGTTCTAAGATACAGAGTCTGATAGCAGACATAGGGGAAAGGGATTGTGCAAAAGCAAGAAATCCAAGTCCTACTTTTTCTTTTTAACTTAAAGAAATTGAGTTATAATTCATGTACCATAAAACTCACCCCTTTAAATTATACAATTTGATGGTTTTTAGTCTCTTTCCAAAATTATATAACCATGATCACTGTCTAATTCTGGGACATTTCATCACCCCCAAAAGAAACTCCATACCCATCACAGTCCCTGCATTTATGACTTCTTGCTGTCTTTTTTGGGGGGGAAGTGGGGAGCATTGCACCATGGCAGCTCCTCTTCCATATTCCCTTATTCCTAATTCCTAATTCCCCAGGAAGTTGGCTCACTGGCCCAGCCTACAGTAGGAGACTCCTCAGCTTTGATGAGCTGTGTCCGGGATGCCCATGGCTGACGGGTCCCACTGTGGTGCGGACAGGGTGGACGGGGTGTGGAGGATAAAGGGCAGTCCTAAAAAGATGTGGAGCTTAGCAGATCAGTCAAGAGGATGAATCCTTGAAGGTTGGGGCCTTAGTCCACTAGGCCCACCATTTTAGAAATAAGGAAATGGAAGTTCAAAGACACAGCTCCAGATACCCAAAGTTACATATCAAGTCATTGGCAGAATTGAGGTTAAACTCTTGACCTGACCAGCCCCACATGAAATGTCCTTTCCATTATAGTAAACTTCTCCCCTTCTTATTTCTGTGAAGTACTTTTCCTAAAGGCAGGGGCCCTGCATGGTGTGGCATCGTTGGTTGGGCGTTGTCCCACAAAGCAAAAGGTCTGTGGTTGGACACATGCCTGGCCAGGACACATGCCTGGGTTGCAGGGTCAGTGTCTGGTTGGGGCACATATAACAGGAAACCCATCAGTGCTTCTCACATCGATGTTTCTCTCCTCTTTCTCCCTTCCCCTATCTCTAAAAATAAATAAATAAAATCTAAAAAAACCCCACACTCATAATCTATGTAAAAAACCAAGGCAATAACTGTTCATCCAATTATAAATTACATCTGGCACATCTTTTCCCTTCTAGTTCCCTTTGTTGGCTAGAGCAGCTTCTTGCCAGGGTTCTTTATATCTAAGGATGCAGAAGCCTTTTGCTTTGATGGGATCAAGATTTAGGAGCTTAGTTCGTCTTTAAGGCTGTTTGCATTTAAATACCTCAAACTTCTGTAGGGTTCTTATGGGATAATCCTGGAATAAGATGTTAAACCAATTACTGCCTTCAAAATATGGTCTCCTATTAGAATTCTATTAAGATAAAACAGCCCCAGCCTGAAGGAGGGGGGGAGGAGAAGCAACACCTCAGTTTGTAGGGCTGAATTTTACTGCCCAGGTTCCCTTCCTGCATTTGTAGTTTTGCTTACTTAGCTCACAGGTATTTCACAGGTAATATTCATTAAGTGGGAAAGTTAGCTGTTGACTGCTGTTCATTTTGAACTGAGTAGTGACAGGCCTAATCAAGAAAAAGACGCTTCATTAAGGCAATATTAAAAATCTGTTCCTTAAACTAGGTCCTACAGTGGGTTTAAACATTTCTGAGTATAATTTTTCTTCATGCCAAACAATACCTATTTATTTTTCTCTTACCTGGCCTCACAAAGTATTGGAAGTGACAAAAATAGCAAAATTAACCACCCTCCAAAAGCAGCCGGTATCTGCCGTGGTAAAAACAAATGAATAAGTCATAATTCTCTTTATATTTATATTAAATGTATACAGGATTCTAACTGACAGATTTGCTAATATCTAATCCAGTAACTGCTTTTCAGATGTAATTAATTCTCTGCACAATCTATGGAAATAAGGGCACATGTTTAAGATCGCAAAGATAATAGAAAAGCCTCATTGAAAACCAGACAGTTCTGGAATACACTGAATGGATTGGAACCAGGGTAGAGTTAGCTGTGGGCAGGGCTGGGTTGGGGAGCGATGGCTAAGATTAGAGGCCAGACCGGTCCATAGGATTGCATTGGAGCAGGGGTTCTTTGGAAGGTCAGGCAGGTGTATCCGTGCAGACAGGGCTCAGTGACAGGGGAGTCTGACAGACATTCTTGCAGGCAGAGTTGTTAGAGAGACAGACAAACTGGAGAGGATGCCCAACTACAGATTCCAGGGTTTGAAGTCAGAACCCCGGATCTCAGAGAATCAAGGAAGTCCAGAGGTTCCAGGCTGAGGTGCAGGTGGCAGATAATGCACCGGGGCCGAGTTGGGTCAGGACCAGTGCCAGGCTACAGAGGCTTCACTTGCGGCCCCAGCTGGAGGGAAGACTGGGAGTGAGGTTTCCCCTGCAGAATCACATCCCAGTTTCACAACTGTTTTTTTCAACTTTTTTAAAAAACAACTTTTTGTCCATTCCTTTGTTTAAATTTCCAAAAAACCCCCAAAACCAATACTCATGAACATAGGAGAGAAAATTTGACCTGGGGGCCAAAAGGTTAGTGCAGGCAGAATGAAAAATCCTAGAGGGGATTTCGACACCATCAACTTCCATGGCTTTATTTAATAGATAGGTGAGGCCTAGGATCTCGGTCACGTGTGAATTAAATTTTCAAGATCACATCTCATTAAAGTTGTTCTCGGACAGTAGCGTCACATGAAGTCACCTGGGAAGCTTAGAGGCCGATCCCTAGGCCCCAGTCTTAGAAACCGGTCCAGAAGGACTGCAGGGGGTTCCGGGCTCTGCAGGGCAGACAGACGCTGTGGGCGATGCTGGTGGAGGTGGCGTGGAAGCTGAGGTTTGGGAATGACTCATTGGAGGCTTTCTTTCCCTCTTCCAGTCTAGTTGTTCTTCATTGAGTCACATTGTTTTCAAATCCATCCTGGACTCCCCAAACCTGCCACCCTCATGATTTGTTTCTCTCCCAGTTACTTTTCTGAGCTTTTTTAGTTCTGAGCAAACTGCCTGTACCCCCCGCCCCACTTCCTTGAGTGTTTGAGCCGTGTTCCCACCCTGGCGAGGTGAGGCTGTCAGTATCATGCGTAAGGTAAGGCTCACTGACTTCTGACAATTACTTGCAAAGAACGCTGTCCATTCCAGCTGTTGCTTTATCTAGAAGTTTCCTTGGTGCTCATCTAAGGTGAAAGCTAGCTCCCTCCTGTAAGTGGCTGTGTGCAGACGAAGTCAGTAACAGCTGAGTCGACCACAGGGAGTGGTGATTGATGTGTGGGGATGGAGACTGAGCTGGGACTCGGGGCAAGTGACGGACGCAGCGGGAAGCAGGGGCCTCTGCGCGCTCTGACTCTGCGTCTTCACTCTGGGTCCCTTCTCCTCACTCTTAGCCAATGCATAGAAAAAGCCTTTGTAAGTTCTAATAATGATATTTTTGTAATATAGTATGACATTTCTGTTTCAAACTCAATTTGCTTTAATAGGTTTCCTATTTCGAGATCTACTTGGACAAAATCAGAGATTTACTCGATGGTGAGTAACTTCAGTGCTTGTCCTTCATTTGTTCCAAGGTCTAGGAAGGTTGAGCTGATGTGTAACACTTCTGCTTGAGGAATTAATGGAAGTATATAGAGATGTTCTTTTGCCTTCAGGCTATCTGCTTACTGCCGGCTAAGGCTTAAACTTGTGTGCATATATACATATATATATATGCGCAAAGAGATTAGATCTGCCTGTCTCTTTGAAACGATTTCTGTTTTTCATCCAATGTAGGGTCTTTAACTTTTCTTTTCTTCTTTGCATGTCATCATTATTATCTCTGTAGTATCCAAGACAAACTTGGCCGTTCATGAAGATAAAAACAGAGTGCCGTATGTAAAGGTACGAGGAAAACTTGATTGATGATTCAATTAATTTCTCTGCAGTCACTGTCATAATAATTAGTACATAGATGCCCAGAATATCATGTATATGAAGCACATATAAATATGTACTCATGTTCCTTATATTTAAAATTCACCTGGTTCAAGAAGCAGACATTTAATTTCTTCATGTCGCTGTGTGAATATGTGAAGGAATGCATTGCAGATGTTTAATCACATGTAAGGACTGCGGAGGTGAACAGACATTTATTCACATTTATAGGGGCTTTGGTATTGAGTGCAATTGTTCGTACTCTGCTCTTAGGGGAGGCCTACTATAGCATTACGTCTAGCACTTCAAAGGGTCTAATTAAAGTTGGTGGCTAGATGGTAACAAAGAAAGATGGAAAGCAAAGCTAAACTTCATCTGTTTTTCTGTCATTTATTTCCTTCTTTATTGCTGTCTCTGCTGCTGCTGAGTTTGAATATGTGCTCAAAAATCTAGGGACATTGACATTTCTGTTTCATTTCTGGGTTTCCTTAGGGGTTGCTCAGACTTTTGTTTAAATGTCCAATTCAAGCCTTAGGCACAGGGGAAAGTTGTTGGATCAACATTGCAGCCCTTCTCTTGATCTGCACATCTACAGGATAAGTGGGAATATATTTACTTGTTTCAAAGTATTGTTGCTTTTCAGTTTTTTAATGGTGCACCTCAACTGACTCTTGCAGGGGTGCACTGAGCGGTTTGTGTCCAGCCCCGAGGAAGTCATGGATGTGATAGATGAAGGCAAAGCAAACCGACACGTGGCTGTGACAAGTAAGCATGATGTGGTGTTTCCTCCCTTCTGACTTTGGATACAAATGTCTGTCTCCCTGCCCCTGGGGGACAGTAATGAGGGCCACGTGAAACAATGCATGGGAAGGTGGTTGAAAGCACTGACCCAGACACAGACAAGGGGGATGCGCAGTGTATCTAGGTAGGCCGTGGGAAACAGTGCCTCTTGCTGTCCTGGGAACTCTTGGCAATATTGGGTGGAACTCATTGGAACCTCATAACAGCTTAAGCCTGAATCCTGGGGAAAACAACCAACCAACCAACCAACCAACCAAAGCGGGAAAAATATAAGCTTCTAAGTTTACTTATTTTAACCATGTTATATTGTTTAGACATTTAAAAAAATCTAAACCAATAAATTCTACAGTTATACCCATGGAAAGAGACAATATTAGGGTTCTTCCTTCTGTATAAAAGGGAAAGAATAGCAAGGAGGAACTCAGAAAGTGGATCTGGGAGCATTATGGAAAACTTTCTGATGCTGCGTTGTTACCACATTCAGGCCAGCTTGTTTACTTTTTCGTTCCATCCTTGGCATGTGCGCACACCTCAGGGCAGCAGGTCCTATGGTGTTTGAATGGCAGAGGTTCCATGAAGAGATGGGGGCCGTCTGTCTTATTCAGAAGGATATGCATGGAGCAATGAGAGTGACTTCATAGGAAGAGGAGCTGCAAGACTAAGGCTTTCTAGCTTGGAAGAGAGAAATACATCTGGGGAGGACATGTGGACAATGGAGTATTTCTTCACGTGTTCGAAGAGCTGACACTAAGGAAGAGTCCGCTCGCTTTCTTTGATCTGAGTGGGTAGACCCCCCAGGGTTGTTGAGGCTCCAGGGAGGCAGATTCTTGCCTCCACGAGAGCTCTCCACTCCTGCCCTCTTACAGCCTGCTACCCGGAGAGGCAGTGAGTTCCCTGCACGCTGTGGAGGAGATCCACGTGTTGGTTAACGGACTGATCTAGCCTCTTTGAAGTCTCTTCCACCCGAGGTTCTGTGATTCTGTGATCCAGCCCTGTAATCCTCAACCTTTTCTCCACCCCACAGACGTATCGGGTGACATTATATACGTGGCAGATTTCATAGGTGGGCCTAGCCTTGTGTCCAGTGTCGGCCAAACGTTCTTCCTCTCCTGCTTCTAAAACAAAAACACTGACGTACACAAGTATGAAAGAATGCAAGACCCATATTCTGACAGTAATAGGATCTCTCATTTATAAAAAAGTTATTCACTTGGTTTCTTAAGTTATTGTTAGTAATGAATTATTCAGTTATGGCTTGATGTAATTGACAAGCCATCTCAGCCCCTTGGTTCAGAACATTTGGTCCAGAACATTACTATTTTTCTTATCATTCTGGTAAGTTGGTGTTTAAAATTATTGTGGTAAAATACACATAACATAAAATCTACCATTTTAACCATTCTAAATGTACAGTTTAGTGGCACTAAGTATATTCACAATGTTGTGCAGCTATCCTCGCTATTTTCAGAATTTTGAAACTCTGCACACCCATGGAAACAGTAACTCCTGTACCCTCTCCTTCTGGCCCCTGGTAACCACTGTTCCACTTTGTGTCTCAATGAATTAGACAGCTCTCGGGACTCTCATGAGTGGAATGATGCAAGTTCTTTCATGACCTCTTTATTTCCCTTAGCATGATGTCTTCGGATCACCCATGTTGTAGTGTGTGTTAGATTTGTGTCTTTTTAAGGCTAAATAATAGTCCATTGTATGTATTATATACCCCATTTTGTTTGTCCATTCATCCATAGATGGACACTGGTGTTGCTCCCATCTTTTGGCTATTGCGAAAAATGCTGCTATGAACATGGATGTGTAATTACCTGTCCAGGTTTCTGCTTTCAGGTTTTTTGGGTAAATACCCAGGAGCGGAATTGTTGAGTCTTATGGTAATTCTACTTTTAATTTTCTGAGAAGCTGCCATATACTGTTTCTATAGCAGCTGCACCATTTGCATTCACACCAACAGTGCATGAGAGTTTCAATTTCTCTACATCCTTCCTAACACTTGTTATTTTTCGTGGGGTTTTTTTGTAGTAGTCATCCTCATGGATGTGAAGTGCTATATCTCATTGTAGTTTTGTTATGTATTTCCCTAATGATTAGGGATGCTGAGCATCTGTTCATATATATATTGGACATTTGTACATGTTTGGAGAAATTTCTATTCAAGTCCTTTTCCCATTTTTTAATTGGGCTGTTTGTTTTGCGGTTGTTAATTTGTAGGAGTTATTTATACTGTATTTTGCCATGTATAATGCACTCCTGTGTATAAAATCCACACCCACATTTTTGGCCCAAACTTTCAGGAAAAAAACTTTTGTTTTAATTTTTAAATTCAATTGTTTATTTATTTATTTATATTTAGAGACTTGTTTTTTGTATTATAAGAGAATTTTAAAGGAGTTGCACTTTTAATGCATAAGCACAAATAAAAGAATTTAAAACATTTATATAGCTAGGGAATTAGTACTAGCCATGTATAATGGGCACCCTTACTTTTCCCTCAAAATTTTGGGCAAAAAATGTGCACTATACATAACAAAATATGGTATATTGTGGATATCAATCCATTGTCAGATCTATGATTTGTAAATATTTTCTCTCATTCTGTGGGTTGCCTTTTTATTCTGTTGATAGAGTCCTTTGATGCATAAAAGTTTTTAATTTTGGAAGTCCAATTCATTATTTCTTTTGTTGCTTGTGTTTTTGTTGTCAGATCCAAGAAATCATTGCCTATCCAGTGCCATGAAGCTTTTCCCCTATGTTTTCTTCTAAGATTTTATAGTTTTAGCTTTTATTTTTGGATCCTTTTTGATCCTTTGGATCCTTTATTTTTTATCCTTTTTGACCTAATTTTTGTGTGGCCTAAGGTAAGAGTCCCACTATATATATATCCAGTTTTCCCAACACCATTTGCTAAAGAGATGTCCTTTCCATGTTGACTGGTCTTGACACTCTTGTTGAAAATTATTTGATTGTATTATGTGAGGCTTTATTTCTGGGTTCTCTATTCTATTTCTTTGGTTTATAGCTGTGTTCATACCAGTATCACACTGTTTTGATTACTGTAGTTTTGTAGTAAGTTTGGAAATCAGTAAGTGTGAGACCTCCAACTTTGTTCCTTTTCAAGATTGTTTTGGCTCTTTGGGGTACCTTGAGATTTCATATGAATTAGGATGGACTTTTCTATTTCTACAAAATGTGACATTAAAATTTTGATAAATTACATTAAATATTTAGGTCACTTTTGATAGTACCGATATCATAATCTAATCTATGAACATGAATGCCTTTTCATTTATCTGTGTCTTAATTTCTTTTAGCAACATTTTATGGTTTTCAGTGTACAAGTCTTTGGCTTCCTTGGTTAAATTTACTCCTAAGTATCTTTTTAAATTACTATTTCAAATAGAATTGTTTTCTCAATTTCCTTTTCAGAATGTTCATTGTTAGTATATAGAAATGCAACTTACTTTTATGTGCTACCTTTATATCCTGATACTTTGCTGAATTTGTTTATGCTAACGTATTTTTACTGGAATGTTCAGGGTTTTTTTCCATGTGATGTAGTAAGATAGTTTTAAGAACTGATTGCTAGAGAGGGGTTAGTAAGACAGTCACTGGGGTCTCTGCCTGCCTGATGAACAAAGACCAGGGCCCAAAAAGATTTTTATTTTCTGTACTCTGTTCTAATAGAGCATATTTAATCTTTGAGACCTTCTATGTACCAAGCATGGATTATAGAAGAAGTGTGTGTTTTAATCCATGATTTCCTTAAGCACGTTTCCAATATTACTTATAAGGCAACACTCCACACATGAAGAAGATAGAATACATCAGGTACAAGTCATGATGATAAAGGCCAAGGGACTTGAAGCGAGGCAGGGAAGGAAGTTGTGAACTCATCACGGAGACAGCCAGGCTACTGTGGGATGTTGGAGGATGGGTCTTCTTTAGGCAGAAGTAGAGAATCTGTGTCTTAAATCATTGACTAAGATTTCGATTAATTTCTTTGCTACCTAAAGATTTCAAATCTTTAATTTCAAGAATAAGCATTGTTTGTAAGAAGAAATGCTGGTCTCAGGTAATTTTATTATTAGTTTATCTTTTTAAAAATTTTTTTGATTTTAGAGAGAGGGGAAGGCTGGGAGAAGGAGAAGGAGAAAAACATTGATGTGAGGGAGAAACATCAATTGGCTGCCTTCTATACGTGCCCCAACTGGGGACCAAACCAGCAACCCAGGCATGTGTGACCTGACCAGGTATTGAACCCACAACCTTTCAGTTTGTGGGGCGATGACCAACCAACTGAGCCACACTGGCTGCGCTGTCTGAAACAATTTTAAAAATTGAGTGAATTTTTAAAAATGTAGCTAATAAGCATGATTTCTCTGTGCTTTTTAGATGAGGGTCTTGCTACCTAAATTTATGTGCTCTTTGTAGAGCAATAAACTATTTTCCTTTTCAGACATGAATGAACACAGCTCTAGAAGTCACAGTATCTTCCTGATTAATATTAAACAAGAGAATGTAGAGACTGAAAAAAAACTCAGTGGGAAGCTTTATCTAGTTGATTTGGCTGGGAGCGAAAAGGTAATTGGTTCTTTATTTGTATTAGCTATAATTTCCCCCTGTTATTTGCTTCACTGTGCAATGGTATAATTTTTATGCCTTTCTATCTCCTGGTTTTAAAGAGCTTTTAAAGTTTCTGATGTTGCACCAAGATGTTATTAAATTTAACCTTTGTTTCCCTGCTCCTTCGTTCCTGATCCTGAAGTCCCCTGTTCACATCACTGGAGGCACTTTGAATGCCAACTCTGATTTCTGCCTAATAGGCTCTGATGGTAACAAGAGGCCAGTGTGGGTGTGCACTTCGCTTGGCAAAGCCAGCTTCATAAACGTGGAGGGACATGCACTTCTGAGGAAAGAAGAAAGCTCCGTGTTGCCCCAGACTCAAATAGGCCAGGAAAGGGCATAGCGCTGCAATGTGGTGGTCCTGCCTCTGCCAGCAGGAGTGTTTGCTGGGAGGTCTGGAACCTGGTGCTCTCCCTACCTTCCCTGAGTCTCTTGCAGTAGGCATGGAGACAGCATTTCACATGGGCAGCCTTGCTTCTTCCTTCAGGTTCTGAGTCCTGTAGCCTGTGCTGTAGCCAAAAGCCCCAGCCTTTCTCTGGTTTTGGCAGGGCTCTTGTTAGGCATCTGTATCCCGTCCCATGTTTACCCTGGCACTGGCTAAGGCCATACTCCAGACCAAATAGGCCTCCCAGAACCTCCCACCTGCCCCCTCCAGCCTCACTTCCATTTGCACCACCAGAGGCTCCTGTGGCCACACCCCGGCTTGGGGAATTCTCCCTTCTTGGGCAACATAACAGAGCAAGTGCGTGTACACAATACCACATGGCCTCTCCCCATCACCAACTTTCCCCATCCGGGCCACCTGGAGCTCAGTTAGTCTCCTGAACTGTGGAATTGCTCTCCACCTAACTTCACCCCACCTAGTGAGGTACCAGATGCCAAGTGGCGGCCACTGATGTCCCTGTAAGTAATGGCTGCTTGGATTGTTCTCCTGTACGCATTTGTAAAGCTGTGACCAGCAAATCATCTTGATATTCCTGGCTGGGAAATTGTACTGATGTGGGCTTGTAACTTTAAATAGACACCCACCAGAACGGGAGTAGGGAGCAGCATGGCTTAGTTCTAGACTAACATTGGCAAATGGGATACACTCTGCTGCCACACCTACTGTACGGGTTCAGACCAGGAGCCCAGCTGCCCCTTTGCTTGTCCCCAGCTTGCCCTCTCTTCCTCTAGAGCATAGGGATGAGCACTGAGGGCCTAAATGCAGCTGAAAATGCTGCTAAAGGCTGGCACTTCCGAGTGGCAGCCTGTGCTGTGCAGGGTTGGCAGTTCCTGCTTGTGATATTTATGAGGCATTTTAAAGTTGTGGTTCCACACACCAGTCCCCCCCCACCCTCCACATCTGTTTTCCTTTGCCCTAGGTGCATCTGCACGAATGTGTCAATGTGATCTAGTAGAACAGAACTCTGGGCTTTAGTGCCTGATTCCTCTAAATGCTGTTCTTCCCTGAGGCTGGCAGTCTGACATCTCTGGAGCTTAAATTTTCCTTGTCTGTAAAGGAAGGTGATTGTACCTGGCTTGCATATTTCATGGAGTTAAGACGCTCAAATGTGAATGCATCGTAATGCTCTGTGAATACACTCTTGTTATTTGTGGCCCATCAGCTGTGTTATTTCTCTGTCTGTGAGCAGGGACACCCACATGCACAATTTCCAGAGAGATGAGAATCTGTCCTTTGTGAGAAAAATCTTCCCCTGGACATGCATTCATCTTTGTTAGGAGTTTCTCCTTGATACATAATTGAAACCCGTCTTTGTGCAGTTAAAAA
>PVKM010045940.1:0-11835 GCA_004027735.1 Carollia perspicillata
ATATGTATATATATATATGTTAAGTTCATTTCATCTAGGGCTTTTTTCAATGCCACAACATCTTTGTTGATATTTTGTTTGGAAGATCTGTCCATTTTTGACAGTTGGGTGTTAAAGTCCCCTACTATAATTCTGTTGCTGTAAATATCCTTCTTGAAGTCCTCCAAGATTTTCTGTATGTATTTGGGTGCTCCTACACTGGGTGCATAAATATTTACAATGTTTATGTCTTCTTGGTGGGTTCTTCCCTTGAGTATTATGAAGTGACCTTCTGGGTCTCTCTTTATGGCCCTTCTTTTGAAGTCTATTTTGTCTAATATGAGTATTGCTACCTGGTCTTTTATTTCCTGTCTATTTGCTTGGAAAATTTGTTTCCAGTCCTTCACTTTTAGTCTGTGTAGGTCTTTTGTCCTGAGGTGGGTTTCTTGTAGGCAGCATATGTGTGTGTCATGCTTTCTTATCCATTCAGCTATTCTATGTCTCTTAATTGGAGTGTTTAATCCATTTACATTTAAGGTCATTATTAATAGGTTCTTATTCATTGTCATTGTTGTACCTGTGTTTCCTCTCTCTCTGTCTCTCTTTTCCTTCCTTTCCTTAGAGCAGTCCCTTTAGCATGTCTTGCGAGCTGGTTTGGTGGAGGTGTATCCTTTTAGACTTCTTTTGCTTGGAAAGTTCTTCATTTGGCTTTCTCTCTTGATCAAAAGTCTTGCTAGGTAAAGGACCCTAGGTTGCAGGCCTCTGGTTCTCATTACTTGGAATATTTCTTGGAGTGTTTCCACTGAGAAGTCAGTTGCTAACCTTATTGGAGCTCCCTTGTATGTTATTTCCTTCTTCTCCCTTGCTGCCTTTAAGATTCTCTCTTTGTCTTGGAATTTTGCCATTTTTATTATGATGTGTCTTGTAGTGGGCCTCTTTGGGTTCTTCTTGATTGGGACTCTGTGTTTCTTGGATTTGTGTGACTTTTTCTCTCATCAGACTAGGGAAGTTTTCCATTATTATTTTTTCAAATAGATTTTCTATCCCTTTTTCTTCTCCTTCTCCTTCTGGTGTCCCTATTATTCAGATATTATTACGTTTCATATTGTCTTGTATTTCTCTTAATCCCTCTTCATTTTTTCTGAGCCTCCTTTTTTCCCCTGCTCTTTCTGTGTGTTTTTTTCTATTTTGTCCTCCACCTAGCTGATCAGATCTTCTGCTTCATCTATCCTGCTTTTGGTTCCTTCTACTGTGTTGTTCAGTTCAGATATTATAGTCTTAACTTCCTCTTGGCCCTTGTTGATATTTTCTATTTCCTTTTTCATATTGATATAGTTTGCAGCGAGTTCATTGTAGCTTCCTTGTAGTTTTTGGTAGTTGGTTGTGAGCTCATGGAGCTTCCTGGTGAACATTGCTTTGAACTCAGCATCTGATAGTTGAGTTGCCTCTATTTCATTGAGCATTCTTTATGAGGTTTCCTCCTTCCCTTTCATTTGTGGATTGTTTCTTTGTCTTCCCATTGTTTGTGAGACTCTTCTTATTAGCCTCAGCTTCTCAAATTGATCTGTTCTGCCTCCCTGGGTTTATGGTGTGAGCTTCTGTGATAGACTACCTGTGAGGTTTAGTGGTGCAGTCTCCTCGGGTATCCTAGTGTTCACTGATCCCACCTATTCTTCTTTGCGATCATCTGGTTTTTCAATGTCTGCTACAATGTTTGATCTCCCATTTTCATATACATTGTACTGTTGGCTGTCTGCTCTGTTCCTCCATAGACCAGGCTGGTTTCTCTCTCCTTTGTCTTTTTTTTTTTGTTCATCAGTAGGCCAGGGAGGCCTATAGGGCAAGGATTATTATTATTCCCAGTGTGCAAATGACACAGTTAAGTTTAATAAAGTGAAATGTCTTGGCTAAATTCACAGAGATAGTAAACAGTGTTTCCCACATCTTTTGAATAGGGATCCTACTCTTTCCATTCATCTCCCTTACTTCCTATCTAAACTTCATTGGTGGCACTTAGTCCTTATGCTGTGTTGTAAATCCTATTCTACCAAGGTTAGGCAGCCCTTGGGCAAGACAAGACATTCTCCTTGGATTCCATACATTCTCATCAGAGAGAGTGTGGAAATGAGAGCCAGAGCCCTGAGTCAGGAGTAGGTGGGTCTGGGTTCTACTTACCTTCTGTCACATGAAGAAAATAATTTTTCTTCTCAAGAATTAATGTCCCCATATATAAAATAAAAATGTTCCACTAAATTATATTTAATATCCTTATAGCCAATGCACATAACATTCTTCTGATTATGAACTGGTGTGTTTGTCTTTTATCTATCTCTTAAGTTTTACTCTGTGCTCTTTATTTGTATTACTTTTAACTTATTTCTACTTTCTATTTTTGAAGCAATGGGGTTGGATCTAGTAGAAATACTTCTAATTACCTTCATAGAATCTTTTTATAAGTTTTAGTTTCAAAAACCTTCCAGAGCAATCTAGTTATAAATGACCTAATATCCTTGCATTCCTGTGATAAGCAATGATGTTATAGAATTTTCGATTCCATTGCACCACGTTTTGAAATTTGTAAGGGATTTAGAAAAATTTACACTCCATGAGATATGTCTTATTTATTCAAATCATGCGTCACCACAAGCCATGTGACCACCCAACAGTAATTCCTCTGTGAAAGAACCTCTTTAGAACAAAATTCACAACTCTCTCTGAGGTTAAACAAACTCATAAATTAGTTTTCACCACCAAAACAGAGAAGTGGCTGTTATGGACATAATTGAGCCACTCTAAAATTCATATTTTAAAACCCTGACACATAGTATCTCAGATGTGACCATATAAATAGAGCCTTTAAAGATGTGATTAAATTAAAATGAGGCTGATAGGGTGGACTCTAATCCAATCCAGCCAGTGCTCCTACAAGAAGGGGAGATGAGGACATAGACTTAAGAGGGAGAAAGATGCACTAAGTAAAGGCCATGTGAAGACGGAGCAAATGGTGGCAGTTTGCAAGCCTAGGAGAGAGACCTCTGAGGAAATCAAACCTGCTGATACTGATGTGGGCGGGACTGCTACCTTCCAGAACTATATGAAAATAAATTTCTGTTGTACAAGCTTCCCAGTTTGAAGTATTTTGTTCTGGCAGTCTCAGCAGACTAATACAGTGGCCTTACTCAAACTTTTTATTTTATAGAGTCAATGAAGGGCTTTATTTATACCCATCTGAATGAATATGAATTCACTGTAACCTAGAAGTATCATGGAGCATGTGGCCTATTATCCCGGATTACTAGGCACCACTGGTTCTTCCTTTTCTCATCACTACCCTCCTCCATCTTGTACCCAATAGCTTCTCCTCAACTTTTGCCATCATCAGGACAATGTATGATATCAGATGGTCTTTTGTACTTACTTATTGGCAGATCATACTTCAGTTTTTTTTATTTTGGTTTTCATTCAAAAAATATTTATCAGGCATCCATTATATGCAAGATGCTAGAGATACATCAGAGAATGAATCATATAAAAGTCCCTATATGTGTGAAACTCTCATTCTAGGGATGGGAGAGACAAAAATACAAACAAATACATAAACTATCTTAGTATTAAGACAATGATAACTACAGGGGAAAATGACAGTAGTAAGGCCTAAGGAGTCCAGAAGATAGTATGAACAAGATTGCTTATATATGGCATCAAAGTCTCTGTTTTGTAAAATAATAAGTGTCAACAAGCAATAAAGCAGAAATATGGGGTGAGAAGGAGCAGATAATGATCTAAGGCCCATTATAAGGCTGGCCTTGATGAAGAGCCTGATTAAGTATTTTATAGAATAAGTTTGTAAAGGGAGATAGAATCTTTTACAATGATGCTTGTTTTCCCAGGGAAAAAGGCCAGAAGGCAGGGTTACCAAGGCTCACAGTGTTTTGTTGCTATCACTGAATGAGTTGAAATTTCCTGATTCTGATGATGTTTTAAACCTGGGATCCCAAGCCTGGATTCGCTACATGGATAGAGGTGGAGTTTTCATGACACTCCAACCAAAATCCTAACTGAGCGAGTCAGGCCCCTCTTATCTCCTTTTAAGTTGGCCCTCCATCAGAGTTTTTTTCTGTGTTTACTAAGTATGTGATTGATATTTTCTGAGAAGTTACCACCACTTTGACCCAGCATTTAATAAATTTCTTTTGGCAGTTATTATTTCTACACTGTAAAATTATGGGTGATGATTTTTCTTCTTTTTCTTACCTGATTGTCTACATTTTCTACCATAAAATAAGAAGCTACCTATGTAAAAGGGGAAAATTTAAATATATAATACAGATTTGATGAATAAATTATAGCCTTAGAAACTGATACATTGTTAATGATTACCCACAATTCTATCATTATGATCCACTATTTAAATTTTTTTGTTTCGTTTTAATCTTTGTCAAAATGCATACTTATTGTAAAAGGGTTTCAAGGAGTAGAGCAATAATAACTTGCATATTTCAGGGCCTATTATGAACAACGTGTGTACAAAGCACAGATGTCTCTATCCTTACAATAACATTATGAGTCCCCTATTTTAAAGGAAAAGAAATGAGGCTCAAAGCATTTGGCTAACTTACCTAAGATTGCACAGCCATAGAGTGTTGGAGTGTGATTGAACCCAGCAGTCTGTTCCAGTCCTCTATGTCACGTCTACCTCATTAACCCTGGCATGCAAGGACTTTATATGAATAACTTTGGGATGGACAGTCAGGCCCCAGGATTCTGTAATATTAAGACTTTTAAACAAAAGTGACAAAAAAACAGTTCCCAAATTGGCAAGAGAGTTTTTTGGAGATGGGACAGGGTTGACATGTCCATGTACAATCTTGAGACCCTGGCTGATTGCCCCCAAGATGATACGTATGGCTCCACAATGGAATGGTGCTGTTGAAATGGCTTCCACATTGGCCTGGGGAAAAGTTTTCATACATTCTTACAGAGTTTCAGAGACTCTATTTTGACAAAAATGTATAATTATATGTTCTATGCTTATCTTCCCAACCACACTGTCAGCTATGAAGACCTTTGTGTTCCTGGTTTCTAGTACAGTATTTTCCATATAATACACAATTAATAACAAATATATTAATGACGAATGAATTAAATGAGACAAGGAACTCTAAGGAATGGAAGTCTTTGAGGAAGCCATCTCCCACCTCCATGAAGACATCGTTGGTAATACCCAAGGAGTAGAATTGGTGTTGATGTATCTGGGAGTAAGCATTCACTGAATGTAGATGGGCCAGATGTATCATGGTTGCCATTAAAACAGAAACTGTTCTCATAGGCTTATCTCCTCAGGGTACACAGAAGCCCACATAGCAATGACAGCAAAACTTGAACACAATCTAGGCCCTGTCAGGAGAGGAGAGAAAAACTGGGCTATGAGCTATCTCAATAGTTTTTGCAGGTAAAAATGCATAGGCTGTCATTTGTTTAACTTTGTATCAGTATTTATACCTTTTCTTCCATCTACTCCTGTGGTCTTGGAAGTTAAATATAATTCATAGGGTTTACAGTTTTAACCTACTTATAGTTAAATACCTGACATTGGCTTTGTAATTTTTCAGAATAGTATTTAATGGCATGTGTGTTTATAACACCTTCTTATTCACGTGCACAGCTACATGTTTGTCTATGTCTTATATTATTTCTACCAGTGGGAATTAAAGCATTTTCTTTCTAAAAGTGATCTTTTGGATCATCCAATCCCACTCTCATTTTGCAGAAGCAGAAGCTTACATTTAGAGAGTTTAGTGCATTCATGTGTTTGGAAAATTTGCATCAAGGGATGAAGATGAACCTATGACTGTGTTTTAATTCAATGTTCTTTCCATTCTGCAACTGTGCTGCCAAGATCACTGGGGGAATGTTCACAAAAATGTTCCTTGGTGCCATGGGCAGCAATGTCTCAGACTTTATTTACACCTTCAATTCCTTTGGAAGAAAAAACAAAATACAAAAACAAATTGATGTCTATTAACTTTTCATTGCCAACTACTAACACTGCACATTGCAATGTAGAAAGAAGGAAGGAGAAAGGATGGGATCTTCTTGAACTACTACTGTTTTGTTAATATAACATTAGTGTGTGCTTTGGAAGATCAAACACATTCAGAAAGAAAAAGTATTCTTTCTTTCTATTGATATGTTAAAATAGAACATTGGTTTCTAAGAGATAATTATTACAGATTAGGAAACAGGGAAATTAACTTTTTCAGGTACTTTTAAGGCAATACCACTTTGATAGGTCAAAAGTCTATTTAATTTTATTTCATTAAAAACAAGTTATTACCTTCTGTTATCTTTAACTTTTAATATATTTCCTTTCATGTTAAGATGTAGTCCACATGCCTGGAGTATCCCCTGGTATATAATAAGCATTCCATAAATGTGTCTTTTTAACAAAAATGTGGAATATCTGTTAAATATTTTTAAATGACTTGCTGATGGCCTATATAGTGTAAGAGGCTAATTGTGAACTTTGGTTTTTATTATGATATTGAAAAGTCAAGTTTTTTTAATCTTTAATTTCAAGGATTTTATCTTTAAAAATTCCATTCTGAACAGCATGACTTTTCTTATCACGTAGATTTTCATTTGTACTGATACTACATAGTCTTAGTATATAAAGCACTCTGTGTTTGGACTTCACGCAGCTCTGTGTGTGCATTTAAGTAAACATGTGAGAAAGACTTTCTATTTAAATAGTTGAGAAACCACATTTAGAATTAACTTTATCTCCAAACACTTGGTTTCAAAACCTAGTCATGAAACATTGGCATTGGGGAAAAAGGAAATAGGGAGTGATTTATTTCCTTAACTAGATTTCATTAAATGTGACTGTTTACTTGCTTTTTCCATTTGTGATAGATTGACTTTTTAGTTGTCATTAATGGACTCATTTAGATTTTTTCCCCTATAGACCTTTAGCTGAATTTTTTTAATCTTGAATTTGTTGTAAAATATTTTCTTTTTATAAAGATAAAGTGACTGGAAATGCATTTTATGAGAAGGGATGTGAGTTCAAAAGTTAAATGTAAGGTCAGAAGAAACCATTGGGTGGACTTAAAGAATAAACACACACGAATAAATGTATCTATATCTCAACTTTTGTTTAAAAAGAAAGAAAATCTTACATTGTTGTTCAGCCTTTATTCTCTCAATGTACTTTCATACCTTATCTTATTTGACCTTTATACCCATTCAGTAAGAAATGTAGGATGAATATTATTATCTACATTTTACTTTAGACAAGGAAAGAGACCTCTGTGGTGTGATTAGAGGAACTTCTTGTGCTCATTGAACCAGGAACAAATTCAGGTTCTATGACTGCCTCTCTGCAGCTCTGTCCACAGTATCTGCCATTCCCTGTGGTGTCTGAATGGCCAGACCTCTCTCGCCTCCTTTCTCTAAAGCGTGAGTGGATGACCCTTACATCAGGTAAATGGGGCTCTGCAGCATGACTTGCATTAGGAAACAACAGAGTTCTGTTTCTGCCATTTCATTTCTCCTCATTAAATTAGGCCCTAGAGGAGGAAATAAAAGTCCTTTTCATGAGTAGTAACATTGGATGAATCCCCCAATTACATTGTATCACCTAAATTAGATAAAGAAGAACAGACCTTGGTCTTAATAGACTGTGAAAATAGGTATTAGAGAAGATAATACTTTCCATCTTAAACATGAAAACAGTAACTAGGAAATAGCTGCCACTTCAAGCTAGAGACATTAAAGACACAGTTGTACTGGTTGAACTAGAATGAGAATGCTGTCATCACAAGCATGCTCTCTTACAGGCCTCTGGGTCTCATGCCTTCCTCCCCTCACTTGACACACACTACAACACATAACCCCCCACACACTGGTAGTGTGTGTTATCTGAGGAGCTGCATACAGATTTGGTGAGAAATGGAGGCAGATACTGCAAGAGTTATTTTCCTACATCCCTAATAAACATTAGCTTCAGATGAGTTGATTAGAATTTATGTAGCTATTTATCCTATGAAAGCCATAGTGCCTGACAAAAGGGAACCTGCCAAGGGATTTCATGGTGATGTTCCCCAGAGTTCCCTAGGCCTTGACATCATAGAAGTAAGCAATCTGCAGAGGACCATGACCATGGCCACTTACAACTTGTGTTCTCCCTGCTCGTCACAAGGCATGAACCATCAATGCTGGGGATTTGGGAATTGATGTTTTACTTCACTAACCTAAAGTGTACTTGAACCCTGAAGCCACCCAAGAAAGGAATCTCATTAAGTGCATGACTCAGGGATTCCAGAGCATGTAAAGCACCAAGCTAAATATAAGAGCAAGGACAAGGAAAAAAAAAAAAAACAAAACACAGGACGATCAGAGCTCAGAAGATGAGAACCTGGCAGGTGTTACCCATCAGGATGGAGGCTGATCTACGAAGCTGGGAAAAGCTGATCAGGCATTTCCTGAGCTCAGAGACCAGGAGACACTGGTCAGGGTGGTGGATCAGGTGCCTGACAGGGATGAAATTCACATTTGAAGACAATGGAAAGAGACTGAAGTTCAAAAATGCAAAATATCCATTCTTTTTTTCAAAGATAAAGGCACTAAGTACAGCCCAGCCTCAAGGTGGGGCTCTGAAAGGAAAGCTGTCCCAGGAAGAGGGAGTGACTTCAGGGAATTCCTAGAAGGGTCTATCACTGCTTAACCCTGTGCTAAATAGCTTGCATCATGTAAGAGTCTGTACTTGAAGACTGTGTTGTTGAATCTTTAGTTTCTTCTCTGAAGTTTGCACCCAAGATAGTCGAATACTTCCTGTGTGGCACTGAGCTGGGCCTGATGGTGGCTCTAGAGCTGCCCTGTCCAATGCCGCTAGTCACACATACTCACTTAAATCTGAACTTAAATAAATTAAATTCAGATACTTAAAATCCAGTTCCTCAGTCACACTAGCCATACATCATGTAGGTCAACAGGCACATGAGATCACCTATTGAGCAGCACATATATACATGGAACATTTTGATCATCACAGAAAATCCCATTGGACAGTACTGCTTTTGAGAAAAAAAAAAAAAGATCAAGAGAGGCTCTGAATCCCGAGTTATCATCTGAGAGGGGATAAGCCTTCTGTGGATTTGTGGGAGGATTCCCAAGTTAAAGGAATCCTGCAGGAAAGAGGATGCCTCCCTTGATTTTAGAGCTGCCAGTTTGTCCAACATCCAAACCCTCAATTCCCTCCATCTTCTTTCCTCTCCTCCCCTTTTAATATGCTTTATTGCAGAAGGCAATGGGGCATACTAAATAAACAGAATGAAACACTGCTCAGTTGCATCAGCAAGGCTTCTAGGATGCATATAGTATCACTTTCAGTGCCCATTGTTTGCTGCAGATTCAAAACTTTGTAAATATATGCAGACCTGGTTCATGGACCCATAGGAATCACCAACACTACTTTAAAAAACCTGAGGATTTTTCTCAATATATGTCCCTGGTAACCGTAAACCATAACATCCCCATTCACTATCCCAGTTATGATCATTCAATCAACAGGATTACTCATCACTTCTAATTGAGAGGATTGGTGGGCAGGGGTGGTGGTACTCGCCAGGATAGAGAAGATCCACATATGCAAAGTGAAGGCTATCTCTGTGGTTAGAGACACAGGGGTGAGAATAATTACAAGCAAAAAAAAAATAATAATATTTCCACTGACAGTTGAGGGCAATTAGTTTCCCAGGGAGAGACGCTGGTGGCAAAGCACTTTATACAGGCAGGCTTTTGTCATTTTATAGATGCTCATCTGTCAACTGTCAGAACGTTTCAAAGGGACTCAGACCATAATGTTTTCCTCTGCACCTTTCCCATCACAGTGGCCCAAATTTCTCTGACTAACCATTCGTCTTCCTATTTGCCTAGTCTGGTCACTTACAATGAGCAGGAATGTAGTGGTGATTCTGCAGCTGCAAAGAGGGAGGAAGAGGGGAGGGTGGCCTGAGTGGAAGGGCTGGAAGTGGGGACAGGGACTTGTAGAATCTGTTTAGCATTTCTATGGAAGTACTTCTGCCCAAGGAGGAGGTGTTTTTGTCTGTACCTTGTTTCTTAGGAAAAAATGGTTGAGCCAAGTGTGAAGTTGTCAGGACAGAAGCAGGGATGCAACAAAGCATGGTAAATCCTAACACCCACGCATCCACCCTCAGGATGCTTAGGGCTCCACTCAATCAACAATGCCATTCTTCAAAGTTCCAACTCAAAATTAAATGTGTCTGAGACATGCCAATAAATGAAATCAGCTGTGATGATAGTGAACTGTAAGTCACAGTGTAAATATTATAAATATATATATTTCTAATCCTCAACTGAGTATATGTTTATTGATTTTTTTAGAGAGATAGGGGAGAGAGAGAGAGAAACATCCATGTGAGAGAGAAGCATGGATCGATTACCCCCCTTATGCACCTGACCCAGAATTGCAGCCGAAACCTAGGTTTGTGTCCTGACTGGGAATCAAACTGAAACCTTTTTTTTAAATGATTTTATTCATTTAGTTTGAGACAATTACTTTTAGAGAGAGGGGAAGGGAGGAAGAGAGGAAGAGAAACAACAATGTGCAGGAGATACATGGATTTGTTGCTTTCTGTATGCCCCCAACTGGGGACCTGGCCAGAAACCCAGGCATGCACCCCAACCAGGAATCCAACCAGTGACCTTCTGGTTCACAGGCAATTCACTGAGCCACACCAGCCAGGGCAACCTTTTGATGTACAGGACAACATTCCAACTAACTGAGCTACCCGGTCAGGGGTATAAATAATTTTGTCAACTAAAATGATAAACTATGAACATCAGTACGTTCAAATTCTGGCTCTTCCACAGGCTTGATGTACCTTGGGCAAGTCCTTTCAGCTTTCTAAGCTTTTTATTTCCTCTGCTCTGAAATAGGAATTATAAAAATATCTACTTTATCTGAGGACTAAACGAGAAAATGTGAAGAGAGCTTCTTGAACATTTTACCTTTGTCTTGATTGTTATGCTCTGCTAATTTTTCACATGTCTCACCATTTTTCAATGTCATTTCTCTTAGCCTTGACTTTTCCAAATTCTTTTGTTTTTTCAATACCATTCTCATCTTGCATGGCAAGCTGGGCTCACACACAGCCACTCACAGTCCTGGTTCTGTAGCCCCAGCAAGTTCTTATCCACCAGATAGGACAAACAACTAGAAAATCCAAACATTTCTCTTGTCCCTCCTGTACTTCTCCATTTATTCCACTTATTTTGCATTTCTTTAATGGAGTGTTTTTCATATTGATTTTTGAGACATTTTTATATGATAAGCTCATTAGAGATTTATTTATCTTATGAATTGCTCCACAATCCCCCCATTTGCTCATTTACCTTCTCATTTACGATTTTTTGACATAAAATATTTAATTATTTATTGCATAAATTGATTTTTTGCTTTTGCAATTTTTTTGTTTACATTTCTAAAGTCCTTTCATTATGCTAAGATCTAATAAATATCTAATTTTTATTTGTTATTTTTTTAAACAGATAACATTTAACTAACTGGCATGAAATTTTAGCTTTCTATAAAATGGAATATGCTACTGTGTGCTTGGGGAAGTAAAAAAGCCAGAAACTTGCTTTTCAGTGTTCAAAACAATTAGCTTGTGGGTATAAGGCTTAAGCTTGGCCAACTGATGTCTCCCATTAAGGATTTCAGAAGTGGTGAGGTAAAAACAGAAGAGCTCCCAACTTCCAGCCAAGTATATCTATTTGTTCAATCAAAAGAAGGACAACAACAAATTTAAAAACAAAAAACAACCAGAACTG
>PVKM010045941.1:0-11817 GCA_004027735.1 Carollia perspicillata
ATTTTGAATCTCTAGCTGCATCACTTAATTTGGAGAATTTTCCTTATTCATAGTGTGGAACTTGCAGTCATAGTTATCTTCTGTTGACATCTTTCCAAAGCATTATCTAAATTTGCCTCCATTTAAATAGACTTTCCTCACATAATGTAGTGACAGGATACATACATTTCCTACTAGTGTTGCAAATATGAGATTGCATTTCATATTATTTATCTTTGTTGATTTTCAGAGGTTTATGAAAAGACAATGAGAAAGTCAAATGCTCCTTGCAATTTTTAAAATTATAGTTCTACTCTTGAATTCCATATCTAACTATAAGACTTAATATACATTAATCTAGTCATTATTTATGTCCTTTATTCTTGCTAAAGAAGAACCTGTATGTTAGTTTTAGAATATATTTAATGATCACTCTTAGATGGAAATCTTGGTTGTTGCTTATCTAAAAATAAGGACTTTATTTTACCCTAAGTTTTGAAATAGAGTTAATATTCCAGGTTGTTTGTTATTTTTCTTTAGCATGTCTTCAGATATTATTTGATGCTGGTTACAAAAATTTGATATTTCCATTTATTAAAAAGCTAATTTTATATCCTCTTCCAATGATCTATCTGTCTTTTTCTTCTGATAACTGAAAGTAAAACAGTTTGATTTTTTAATTTTATATGATGAACTTAGGTACATATATACTTTATTTACCCTTTTAGTAAAAGTGTAATATAAAAGCGGAATTTATTTTTCCCTTCAGTTATGAAAAAATTGCATTGATTACATTTTTAAATATTGCCAGCTTGACATTCCTCTTATTTTCTTCCTCTGGAACATAAATGTCTATTTCAGAGTCTCTACATGTAATTTTATTGATATTTTTAACATTGTGCTACTGCCAACATCTAATTTTTGGTTGCATTAGTGGCAAATTACTCAGTAGTATCTGACAAGTTGTTAAGATTTTCCTCATTAGTGTCGTATTTAGTTTGTACTCTTCATCATGCTTCTATTATACACATATGTGTGTGTGTTATTCCCAAAAGTTTCAATTATTTTTCCCATAGTTGTAAACTCTCATTTCACTTTTTTATTGTAGCTTTTTCTTTAAAATTTATTTTTTCATACAAATATTTGAGCATCACAAAAATTCTGAATTTCATTTCTTCATTAGACCATTTTATAAAATCACTTTCATCTAGATTTAATTTACTAATTGTTAATTTGGTTTACTTTGTTGATATTAAATTTTCTTTTACATTTTGGACTTTTGGTATGCTGTATCATTTGGAAAAGGAGTTTTGTTTTTTAATATACTCACATATTTTATCTTTGTTTTTATTTTTCATTCATCATCTCCTAACCAGCAGTTAACTATTCCCTGGTTAACTGGCCCTTGAGATTCAAGGCTTATAATGAAATTTTTATAGCCTAGTAAAATTAATAAAATATTGATGTTTTGACTCTGTGTTTCGATTTGGCTCCCTAATATCACTCTAGAGTTACTATTACCTTTTATAGTTCTGAAGCTATACATTCTTTTTAAATTATAACTTCAGGAGAACAACTGCCAGATAAAATGCAGGTTGCCCAGTCAAATTTGAATGTAAGACAATCCACATAACATTTTACTACAAGTATGTCCCATCATAGTTGGTATTTCTATTGGCTAAATATGTCAGTCCTGTTGATGAAGTGGTTCTTCAGTAGGACTGCTAGCTTCATTTGCTGAAGTAGAGAGCTCAACAGCCCATGTTTATATTCAGGTGATAAGCTTGACTCTTACACATATCTTGTATGGTGCACATGCTATCTCTTAACATGCTAGGCCAAAACCTTGGTTATTTCTGGATACATATTGATCAGGAGCCCATGGCTTCAACACTGTATGCATTTGTCCATTTTAATTTCTTCAATCTGATAGGACTTATTAATTATCTATATTTATAATTTTAATTTTTATATTTGGTGCTAAAAAGGGGTATTACAACATAAATATACTGTATCACCATTACCTAAAACCTATTGCCATTTTAGGAGTAAAATACATTAAAAAGAAATGAAACATCACAGTATTTTTAAAGGGTGATCAATTATCTATGTGGTATGCAGAAAAAGATAATTATAATTTCATAAACATATCTAAAACTAGTCTTATATAATATTAAAAGTCAAGTTTTCCAATACTTTCAATAGAATCATATGCCCAATAAATATTTTGGAGAACCTGACTCTATATTACACATTGTGTTTAACACTGAACTTTTATGAAGTGTTTTATTATTAGGGATTAACTATAATATTACCATTTAATGGAATCATAAATCTTTAATACAATATACTGCTGACTTAAACTGCTTTTGGACTGAAACAGTTCTATTACAATATACAGTATAAAGCAATTTCTTTTGTATAAAATAAATATCCTAATTTCTAAACATAAAATAGATGCACTTTGTGGTCTACATCGTTTTGGTGAAAAAACTTAGTAAGATATTATCTTTTCTAGCACTAAGGTACTTACCTGTTCAGTGTGACATTATTCATGTCTCTACTGAACAAGAGAAGATCAGAATGAGTGGGGGTAGGGCTTTAGAGATTATGAGTTTAACCACAAACAGAATTAGGATTCATTTTCATTGTTTCCACGGTATTATAAACATAACAACAGAATAGCAGCAACAGCAAATATTTGCTTGGGCATGCTTTATTAAAATAGCATCTAAAGTGAGGTAAGCATCATGGCAGTGCAAGAAGACCTCCTGGTCTCTCCATTTAAAGTTACAGTAAATTGGACAACTACAATTCAATAAAGGATTCTCTGTTTATCATATAAGCAAATCTGAGAGAGCTACTCATTGAGACACCCCGAGATGAGTGTATTGGGGCAAGCTGGGGAGGCAGAAGGATAGACATAGTCCAGCACTTGCTATGGTCCTAGCAAATAGGGGGGCACTGGAGGGACTGAATGACGCCTCTAGTGGGAAGACTGGAGGGCAGAGGCATCAATACAGCCTTAGTACCTGATACACATTGAGGTTGAGTCCAGGGTCAGGGGCAGAGAATAATGCAAAGAGTAATGGAGTTGAAGCAGCCAGCATCACCAAAGAAACAAAACTGCAGATGTGGGAATCTGTCCTCTAGCCCTCCTGCAGCCCAGCCCACAGTACAACCCTCACTGTGTAGGTGGCAAAACGCCAAAAGTAACATACCAGCCTAAGTGGCTTATAGCTATTATGATTAAACCCAGTGGGAAAAAATAAAGGTGCAGATACATGAACACTTCCCCCACCGCCCCCTACCCAATGTCATGGAACCTGGCAGAGACAGCTGGGATGCTTTACCCAGTATGATGATGCTGGTGGCTTCTCATTGCAGGCAGGCAACACTGGGAACTCTCCAGTCCAAAGCCCCAGTACTCACTGTATCTCACCATGTATGGTGCCCTGAGACTAAAATAATACAGTCATAAAGCAGACACCCAGCTCCTTGGGGAATATGGAGCATTTTTTTACAGTGAGGGCAACACTATCACAGAGTTCCTAGAAGTCCTAGAGCTGCAAATAACAGAAAACAATAATTTGAGCAATATATAGCACAATCTACTGGAAAACAAAAGAAAGATCCTTATTTATCAAACCTCTAAATAATTTAAAGAAACAAGTACCAAAAAGAGACTAAATCATTCAAACACTCAATGTTCAGGCAGATAAACAATATATCACATACCATAAATAATTAAAATAACAAGGTAGTTCAAAAATAAAATTTAAGAATCTCCAGAAAATAAACTTAAAGTCACAGAAGACTATGACTTAAATGATAGAGAATTCAAGATTGCAATTCTGAAAATCTCAGTGAGATACCAGAAAGCTCAGAAAGGCAGTTCAATGAGCTGAGGAATAAAATCAATAAACAAAAACATATTTACCAAAGAGATTGAAACTATAAAAAAGAACCAAACAGAACTTTTGGAGCTGAAGAACTAAATAAATGAGATGAAGAGTGAATCAGAGATTTAGGAAAGAGATGGAAGACAGAATTATGATATTGAAGCTAGGAACCTAGAAGCAACTCACATGGTAGATAAGAGATAATTGAGAGGGAAAAAAAAAAGAAAGAAAGAGAACTCTGTGAGAATATTTGACTACATTAGAAAGAGCAGCATAAGACTAATGGGTGTGCCAGAAGGAGAAGAGAGGGAGAGGAGAACAGAAAGTCATTTCTTTCTATAGGTTTGGGAAGTTCTCATCAAACAAATAATCACCAAGAACTTTCCAAAGCTATAGAAAGATACAGACCCTCAAATTCAGGAAGTTAACAAATACATAATTCTCTCGATGCTAAAAATCCTTCTCCAAGGCATATTATGTTAATGCTGTCAAAAGTTAATGGCAAAAAAGCATAATTCTCAACTCAGCTGAGGAAAAAGATGGTAACCTACAAAGAAAAGTTCAGTAAATTATCATTGTTTTTTCCAGGAGAAACACAACAAGTTAGAAGATAGTGGCATAAAATATTCAACATATTTTTAAAAAATCACTAGCCAAGGATAATATAATCGGCAAAGTTATCCTTCAGATTTGAAAGGGAAATAAAGGTTTTTCCAAAGAAACAAAAGCTCAGAGAATTTACCACCGGAAGATATGCATTACAAGAAATGTTAAAAAGAGGACTACTAGCTGAAACACACACAAAAAGAGTAAAAAACTATAAGACGAAAAACAGGCAAGCAAAAGTAGGAATTACAGCTCTTGTATAGAATAGGGTATTAAAAACTTAGACATAACATAAAGCAAAAAGGAATAAAAGCATTTTTAAAAAGAAGACAATTTAGAAATGGATGCACAGCATTAAAAGAGATAATTTGTGACAAAAAAAATAAGCCTAAAAAGGGAGAGAGAAAAGGACTGAAACTGCACAGATGAATGGATATAAGAGGCAATCATAATAAAGAGTGCTATTATATGTGCAAAACTTATTTTTCTTTTGCATAAACCTAATGGTAACCACAAAACAAAATTTGAGAACTGATACACACAACATACAACAGAGGAAATATAGAAAAAAATTATAAAATACCATAAAGTGACATAGAGTGCAGAAACGTAAGAGGTAAGAAACAGTACAGACAGAGCAACAACAATAAACAATAATAAACAATACAACAACAAAATAAATAAATGTTAAATGGCTATAGGAAATCCTAATATGTCAATGATCATCCTAAATATAAATGAACTGAAATCACCAATTAAAAGGCTCAGAGTGGCAAATGGGTTAAAAAAAAAAAGATCCAACCACTCGATTCTTTCAAGAGACCCATCTCAGCTACAAAGACAAGCAGAGAACCAAAAGGCAGGGGTAGAAGATGATACTCTAAGCAAATGGCACCAAAAAATAACTAAAGTAACAAGATAGTTTATGTAAGTATGTTGCCATACTATATCAGACAAAATACATCACAACATAAAAAATATATATAACAAGAAACAAAGATGAACATTTTATAATAATAAAGGAGACATAACACTGAAAATATACACTCAAACTGAAGTGCCAAAGTATATAAAGCAATAAAACTAAAGGGAGAAACTGACAAAATACAATTATAGTAAGAGACTTAAACACCACAATGACAATAATGGATAGATCATCCAAAAAGGAAATATCTATCTTAAATGATGCATTAGATCAAATGAAAATAATCAGTATTTACAGAGCTTTTCATCCCCAAAAAGCAGAATATAAATTCTTTTCTAGTGTTAATGTTGTATTCTCAAGGATAAACCATTTGCTGGGCTATAAAGCTGATCTCAATAAATTTAAGACGAGGAAAATCCTACCAAGTATATTATCAGACAACAATGACTTGAATTGGAAATTAACTGCAAAAACATAAAAGTGATAAAAATCACAAATATATGGAGATTAAACAACATTCTACTGAACCAATACTGGGTTATGGAAGAAATAACAAAAGGAATTAAAACACACATAGATACAGAGAAGAATGACAATATGGCATATTAAAGTCACCTCACACCTGTCAGAGTGGTTATGATTAATAAATCAACAAACAGTAAATGTTGGCAAGGAATGGACAAAAGGGACCCTTTGTGCACTATTGGTGGGAATGCAGATTGTTGTAGCCACTGTGGAAAGCAATATGGAGTTACTGCAAAAAATTAAAAATGGAACTCCCTGGTGATTCAGCAATTCCATTTCTGGGAATTTATCTGTAGAAACCAAAACACTAACTCAAAAGGAGTTATGTTCCCCCGTGTTCATTGCAGTATTATTTACAATTACAATAACCAAGATTTGGAAGCAGCCCAAGTGTCCATCAATAATGAATGGATAAAACATCTGTGGTACATTTACAAAATGGAATACTACACAGCCATAAAAAGAAGAAAATTTTACCCTTTGTGAGAGTGAGGATAAATCTAGAGAAACTTATGCTAAGTGAAATAAGCCAGTCAGAGAATGACAATTACCATATGATTTCACTCACGTGTGGATCTAATGAACAAACTGAATTAATATGCAAAATAGAGACAGACACACAGGTAGAGAGAAGACCGACAACTCTGGGAGCAGGGGAGGGGAGGGATCGGGCTAAAAGGAAAAAAAATGGAGAAAGAACTCATGGACACAGACAACAATTTGATGATTGTGAGGGGGAGGAGGTGGGTGGGTGTAGAAGACTATATAAGTGTAATAAATGGTAATGGCAAAAATACAGTAAAAATAATGTAAAAAAAATTAAAACAAATGAAATTTATGGGATGAAGCATAAGTGTCACTAAGAGGGAAGTTTATAGCATTATAAGCTTACCTCAAACACAAGAAAAATATAAGCAATGTAATATTTCACCTGAAAGATCTAGAAAAAATAATAACAAACAAAAGCCAAAGTCAGTGCAATGAAAGTAATGATAGAAATTATAACAGATGTAAACAAAATAGAGAACAAAGAGACAATAGAAAAAGTTAATAAGACAAAGCACGTTGTTTGACAAAATAAGTTGACAAGCCTTGGTTCAACTCACTAAAAAAAACAAAAGACTTGAATAAACAAAATCAGAAATGCAAGAGAAGTTAACACAGATATGACAGAATTACAAAGGTTTATTCATGAATACCATGAATGACAGTATGTCACAAAATACAATAACCTAGAAGAAATGGAGAAATTCTAAGAAATATATAACACTGGAAAATCTAAAAAGACTGATCAGCAGTTAGAAAATTGAAACAGTCATTCCAAACTTCTCAAAAACAAAAATCTAGGACAATATGGCTTCACTAGTGAATTCTACCACACTTTCAAAAAAGATTTAATACTTATTCTTTTGCAACTGTTTAAAAAATAAAGAAGAGGTAATAATTCCTAACTCATTTTATGAAGCTAACATTACCCTGATACCAAAACCTGTCAAGGACAACACATACAAATATTGAAAATTACAGACCAACACCTCTGATAAACTTAGATGTAAAAATTCTATACATAATACTAGAAAATATAGTATAAAATAAATTAAAAACTAAATATATCATGATGAAGTACAATTCACTCCAGGGGCACCAGAAAGATTCAATATATGCAAGTCAACAAAATAAAAGATAAAAATCATATGGCCATTTCAATAGATGCACAAATGCATTTGACAAGATACAACATTCATTAAGATGTTTGAAATACTCAACCAAAGTGGTATAGAAGAAAAAAATACCTCGACATAAAAAAGGCCATACATAACAAATTCTCAGTTAATATCATACTTGATGCTGAAAACTTTAAATCTTCTAAACAAGAACTAAACAGAAACTAAACAAGAATGCCCACTTACACAACTATTATCCAATATGGTACTGAAAGTTCAAGCCAGAGGAATTAAGTAAAAGACAAAAATAAAAGCCATCCAAATTGAAAAGGAAGAAAGAAAATTCACCTTTTGCAGATGACATAGTTCCATTATAGAAAACCCTAAAGAATTCACCAAAAGACTTTTAGAAACAATAAACAAATATGGTAGTTGACACAAAATCAATGTATAAAAATCTGTTGCATTCCTATACACTAAAAATGAAATATCAGGAAAAGAAAGAAAGAAAATAATTAGATTTTCATTTGCAACAAAAACTGTAAAATACCCAGGAATAAACATGGAAAAAGCAAGTTAAGAACCTATATACTAAAAACTATAAGACATTGTTAAAAGATACAGAAGAAGAAACAAAGAAATGAAAAGAAATTATGTGATCATGGAATAGAATCTTCAAGATAGTTAAAATGGCCATATTACCTAATGCTTTATGTATTTAATGCAATCTCCATCAAAATACCAATGGAATTTTCCAAAGGAATTTAAAAAATCTCATCAAATTTGTATGAAACCACAAATAACTCCATGTGGACTTGGCAGCACTGAGAAAAAAAGAACAAATGTGGAGGTATACTCTGTGACTTCAAATTATATTTGAAAACTAAAATAATTAAAACATTATGCTATTAGCAGAAAAACAGACACAAAATCAATGGAACAAACTGAGAGTACGGAAATAAACCCACACTTATATGGGCAACTATTTCAACAATGGATTCAAAAATATGTAATGGAGAAAGGAAAACCTCTTCAATAAATAGTGTTGAGAAAATTGGAAAGCTACTTGAAAAGAAACGAAACTTGACTATTGTCTGACATCATACACACACACACACAAGTTAAGTTAAATGGATTAAATAGTTAAATATATGAAGTGAAGCAATAAAGTGAATAGAAGACAAATAAACTTATGGACCTTGGCCTCAAAGATGTTTTTGTGAACTTGATCCCAAAGGCAAGGAAGTAAAGCAAAAGTAAAAAAAAAAGGGGGACCACATCAAACTAAGAAGTTTCTATATAACAAAAGAAACCACCACCAACAACAATGAAATCAACCAGCTTAATGAGATACATTTGCAAACAATACCTCCAATAAGGGACTAATATTCAAAATATATAAAGAATTTATATGCTCTGACTAGTGTGGCTCAGTGAATTGGATCTTGTTCTGCAAACCAAAATGTTGCCAGTTTAATTCCAAGTCAGGGCACATGCCTGGGGTATAGGACAGGTCCCTGGGTGAGAGCCTGCGAGAGGCAACCAATCTGTTTCTCTTACACATTGATGTCTGTCTCCCTCTCTTTCTTCCTCCCTTCTCCTCTCTCTGAAAATAAATAAATAGCCCTAGCTGATGTGTCTCAGTGGATTGAGGAGGCAGAAATAAAACTATTCTTGTTCTCTACTCTTCACTACTCCCCTACATCCCTTTTTCTATGGTAACCACCATACTTTGGTCTGTGTCTGGGTTTTGTTTGTCTTGTTTTCTCATTTGTTGCTCTTAATTTTATCCCTCACATATAAATGAACTCCAATGTTTTCTTTTTACTTTTTCTGTCTGACTTACTTCTTTCAGTATGATATTCTCAAGATGTCCATGCTGTCTTAAATGGCAGTATTCCATCCTGTCTTGCGGCTAGGTAGTATCCCATTGTATATATGCATGCCAGCTTCTTTATCCAGTCGTATACCAAAGGACACCTTGGTTGTTTTGGCCACTATGTTTGGCCACCATGAATAAATGCTGCAATGGACATATAGGTACATATATCTTTGCAAATAAATGTTACTAAATTTTTTCGGTAGGGCCTAAAATACAGGTTACTGGATCATAAGGTAACTCTATCCTTAATTTTTTGAGGAATCTCCACACTGTTTTCCACAGTAGCTGTGCCATTTTACATTCCAACCAGTAGTAAATAAGGGTTTCTTCTTTCTCCACAAACTCTCCAACACTTTATTAATTGTGTTGTTGATAAAACCATTCTAACAAGTGTGAGGTGGTATCTCATTATAGTTTTCATTAGAATTTCCCTAATAGCTAGTGAGGTTCAACATGTTTTCCTCTATCTGTTGGACAGTTATATGTCTCCTTGGGAAAAGTGTGTTCATGTTTTCTTAACCTGGTCTACAAATTCAGTATAATCCAATCTATACCCAGGCAATTTATTTTAAAATAATAAAAAAACTGATTTTAAAAGATATATAGAGAAGCAAAAGACCCAGAATAGCTAAAATGATATTAAAGGAAAAGAACATGGTTAAGGACTAAAACTACCCTATTTCAAGACTCACCTAAAGCTACAGTTACCAAAACAGTGTTATACTAGTGAAAAAATAGACAAGTAGATAAATGGAACAGAATAGAGAGCTCAGAAATAGAGTCACAAAAATGTATTCAGCTGAGCCTTTAAAAAAGCAAAGGCAATACAATGAAGCAAAGATGGTCTTTTCAATAAATGGTGCTTAAAAAACAGGACATCCTGATGCAAAAAACAGTGAATACAGATATAGACCTTACATTCTTCACAAAAATTAACTCAAAATGGGTCACAGACCTAAATATAAAACACAAGACTATAAAACTTTTAGAAGATAACATATGAGAAAACAGATGGCATTTGGTATGTCACAACTATTCAGATCCCACAAAAGAAGCAATCCATGACCGAGATAATTGATGAACTGGACTTCATTAGAATTAAAAAAAATTCTGCTATGCAAAAAACAATGTCAAGAGAATTAGAAAAAAAAGCCACACTAGAG
Organism: Carollia perspicillata; assembly: GCA_004027735.1. Taxonomy (NCBI): domain Eukaryota; kingdom Metazoa; phylum Chordata; class Mammalia; order Chiroptera; family Phyllostomidae; genus Carollia; species Carollia perspicillata. The sequence continues at coordinate 10,647 of PVKM010045941.1, forward strand.
AAAATATTTTCAATAAACACTTTTGATAAAAGACTATTATCCAAAATATACAAAGAACACAAATAATAGCAAGAAAATAAACAACTGATAAAAAATTGACCAAAAACTTTAACAGGCATTTACCAATAAAGATATAAAATGACAGCTATGCATATGGAAATATATTCCACATCATATGTTATTAGGGAAATGCAAATTAAAACAATAATGAGATACCACTACATAACTACTAGAATGGCCCAAATCTGGAGCACTGACCAGGATGTGGAGCAATAGACACTCTTATCCATTGCTGGTAGGATGCAAAATGGTGCAACAACTTTGGAAGGCAATTTTTTAGTTTCTTACAAAACTAAACATACTCATAAAGTCCAATAATCACATTCCTTCATATTTACCCAGAGGAGTTGAAAGTTATATCCACACAAAATCTGCACACGAATGTTTATAGCAGCTTCATTCATAATTGCCCAAATTTGGAATCTATCAAGATGCCCTTCAGTAGGTGAATGGGTAAACTGTGGTACATGAAGACAATGGAATATTGTACATTGCTAAAAATAAAATGAGTTACTAAGCCATGAAAAAATGTGGAGCAAATATGTATATAGTACTGATTGTAAGAAGTCAATCTGAAAGACATTACATGCTGTATGATTCCAGCTATTTGCTATTCTGGAAAAGGCAAAGCTAAGGAGACAGTTAAAAAATCAATGGTTGTCAGGAGGTGGGGAGAAGAGCTGGATGTGGAGTGAACAGGTGGAGCACAGGGGATTTTTAGGGCAGAGAAAAAACTCTGATACTATAATAATGGGTAAATATCATTATACATTTGTCCAAACCCACAGAATGTAAAGGTAAGAGTTAGCCTTAATATAAATTATGGATTTTGTGTGACAATCATGTGTCAATGTGTTGGGTTGGCCAAAAATGTTCATTTGCTTTTTTCCATTAGATGACTGTAGTAGTGTAACAGGGTGCAGCCAAGAGGGGGGCCCCAAAAAGGGATTTAGAATGGGGTCCAGAACTCAAGGTGTCCAGGAAATATTAGCATGTCCTCACCCCTTCCCCCCACAGGTGTGTTTTGGGGGAAGGAACAAATGGAGGAGGGCCATTGAGAACTGTTTTGTACAGCCACAGCTTTGCAGCTAACCTCTGGCATGGCCATTTA
>PVKM010045942.1:0-11845 GCA_004027735.1 Carollia perspicillata
AACCTGTGATGGCTCCTAATTTGATACAGAATAGAGTCTGAACTCTGTACATGACATTCAAAGTGCAATGGGAAAGGAAATCAAATTGCCTCTTTTTGAAGGTAATATAATGCTTTTCATATAGAAAATCAAGAGACTCTACAGACAAGCAATTACAATTAAGAAGAGAGGTCAGCAAGGTTTCTGGATTAGAAAAAAAGTACAAAAAAAATCTATCATTCCCACACATCAAAATAACTAGGGAAAAGATAACAGAAAAAACCCTATTAACAGTGGCAACAGAAACTGTAAGGCACTTAGGAATAAATCTAACGAAAGATGTATAAGACTTTTACAGAAAAAATTCAAAGGTATTTTTAAAGGACATGGAAGAATGTATGAATAAATTATTTTCATAAATGAAAAGAATACTGTAAAAATGTCAATTCTCCCCAAAGTAATCTACAATTTTCATTGCAAATTCAATGAAAATCCCAACAGATTTTTTTGTGTGGATCTAAACAGGCTGACCCCAATATTCTCATGAAGAGTAAAGTCCCACCAGAGCCCGAATAACTGTGAAGAACAATAATAACAAAGCGTGGAGCGGGGCCGGCATGGGAGTCTCATTGCGTCAGAGATACAGTGTTCGCGGTACAGCTGCCACAGTCAAGGCCGTGTGGGAGTGAAGCAGGAACCGGCAGAAGCCAACGGAGCAAAGTGGGTACGACGAAGGCAGCATAAAAGACAGTGCTGAGACGACTCACACCCACAGGTAACAAAATGAAACAGGATCCTTGCCTCACACCGAAGAACACTTAAATTCTAAATGGAGCAAAGACCTAAATGTGAAGGAAAACTTTAAAGCTTTTAGAAGAAAATACAGGAAGAATATGATTACGATATCAGAAAAGGCTTTCTTAAACTCAAATCTAATATTAATATATTTAAACTTAATTATACTAAGCTGCAACTTCCTTCTGACAAGAAAAACAAACAAACAAAAAAACCCACCATAAAGTCAACAGACAAGCCAGAGCCTGGAAGTAGAGATCTGCAATGCAAATATTAACACAGGATTAATATAAAGAACATCCACAAATCTATAAGAAAAATAACCCACCCAACAGAGAAACAGACAAAGGACAGAACTAGCAATTTAGAGAAAACAGCTGAATGTCAATAAAAATATGAAAATTGATCACCACTAATCAGAGAAACCCAAATTAAAACAATGAGATGTCGTTTCACACTCACCAGACTGTGGGGAAAGTTTTAATGTGAAATACCAAACATGAACCAGGATGCAGACAACCAGCGCGCTCAACAAGCTGCCAGTGCAGGAGCGAGCCGGCCAGGCCGCCTGGGGGGCCACCTGACTGCTCCAGCGAGGCGGAGGGTCGCCTGCCCTGCAACCCAGCAGTGCCACTTCTCCGCACACACGCAGCCTGGAGGAACTCGCACACGCGTGCACAGGAAGACACGAGCAAGGACATACACTTCACCACTGTTGAGAAAAGCAAAAAACTGGGAACGACCCACATATCCACCAGTAAGAGCTGAAAATAAACTACAGCTTATTCATACAAGGGAAACCTATGCAACAGCTGTATTAATGAAATAGAATTCGTGTATCAATATGAACGAGTCATTCGCACATGGGGAGAGCAAACTGCAGAGTGATGCTTAATGCAAAGCACCATTTATATGAAATGTACAGCATATGCAACTTTGTATTGCTTATGGAGAGATACACAACAGAACAAGTATACAAACAGAACAGGTCCATAGTATATTAATTGTTACACGACTAACCTCTGGTGAGGGAGGGCTACAGAATGAGGAGAGGAATATAAAAGAAACAGCTACACCTGGCATATTTACTTTCTAAAAAAAATCAGAAGCAAATAAAGCGAAACTGTTCAGATCTGTTACAATCTGGGTAATGGATACACAGGTATTTACTATTCCCACTCTTTCCCTGTGTGTTTTAAATAGTTCATAATAAAGGGAAACCTATATTTGAGCTAACACAAGCCGGTCAAGAGCCAGATCCCTGCCCCCACAACCGCGTCACTTCTTGAGTCTGATAGTTTTTAAGGCCACAGGAGTTACACGGCCAGGAAATAAAAATTGGAAGGAAAAGATGCTACAATTAAATCCTCGGTCTATAATTTATAATTAACCTTCAAGTTTATACACAGCAAGGCAATTCAGACCCCTGGGTCCAGAGGCCTTTTCAATTACAATCTGCATAAATCAACATGTAAATGCAGTAACAGGTCCTGGGGCAGCTGAATTTGAGGAAGGACAGGGCTGGCAGTGGGGCGGGAGCCGTCATCCTTGTATCTGGTAAGTTACACTAATGCAATCAGCCACTGCAACAACATTTCAGAAGCCATAAAGAACAGCACCAGGCACCAATTATCTACATCACACGGTCCAGTCAGGCTCACACATACCAGTAGATCCCAGCTGAGAGGGCAGAAGAGGGTTTTCTGCCCTATGACTTTCTGAGGGTGAGGGGAGAGGAAGAGAGGATACTAGGAAGTCAGAATGAAGGAAATTTAGTGACATCTAAAGCAAGCAGAAAATGTAGCCTTCTGAAATCCAGATCACAAGGGCAAGAAGAAAACACAAATAAAATAAAAATGAGCCGGCTATGAGCAAACGTATTAAATTTGTGAAGTGGCTAACGTTAACTGCACCTCAATTTGTATGATGGATGATAGCAACGGGTATCGTTCTCTTACGTCTGCACAACACTTCTTCTGTGCCGACATAACTCACGGTGAGCCTCGCCGTTACAGGGCAGGCAAGACAACGGTCACCGCCTTTTTCAGTCGAAGTAACTCAAGGTCACAGTCTGCGGTCCAGGGCCAGGAGCGCTCATTCTGCACAGTCAGGGAGCGTGGAACCCTTCTCCGGGAGAACCCTTCCTGGAGAATAGAGGCCCATTCCCCAGACGACTGAAATTTGCTTGCTTCTTCATGACCACTTAGCTTCATCGTTTGAAAAACCAACAAACTCTCCTTTTTAAATGGCCACCAAAGATTGCTTTCTTTTAGAATATGCCTAACAAAATCTACCCTTTTCTTGAGATTATTATTATGAACTAAAAACAAGACCTTACATTTTTATTGCACTTAGTAATGACCTAATTTGCTACTGAGAACTACTAAGTCACATAGGATAAGAACTATTATCCCCATTCTACAGGTGAGAAAATTGAGGTTCCAAGAGATTAAGTCATCAACCCAGGGTCACAGAGTGGCAGACCTGGGACTAGAAGAGAGGTCTTTTTTGTCGACGTTTTCCCCATGGTTGTCAGTCTCCCAGCTTTCCCACATTTGCTCCTATGGTGAGTTTTGGATTAACAGGTTTTCCAACTTCTCTTTCTGAAGCTGGTCCTACTTTTTCAGTCAGTTATGGGCACCTCTTATCTCATTCGGGAAACACATCTCTGTGTGCAGGTCTGGAAAGTTCTCTGCATTTCCCCCAGAGTATCGTCAGTGAGCCTGCAACACCCAAACTCAAGCTACTGCAATCTGCTGCTCAGAAGCACTTTCCCCCTCGATGACGCTTCTCCACTGAGCCTCGCGCCAAGGGGCCTGTGTGGCGGGCACTGGGCTGGCCATAAGGGCATGACGGCACACGGACACGATACTTGTCTGGAGGGGAAAGGCCGGCAAAGGCAGACGCTGTATTAGTTCCAACTGCCTACCAATGAGGAAAACATCACATTACAGTGAATAAATATCTAAGAGTAGTCCAGTAAGTTAGTTTTTGTTACGTTCATGTTAGAGGTGGTGTATTAAGCTACCAAGATTCCACAGAATTAGTGGCAGATTGAGAAATAAATCAAATGAAAACCAAACTAATATATAACTCTCAAATCATAGAAAAAACAAAATGAAACAAGAAAATCTTTATTAATACAATAAATTACAACAAAGGAAAAAAGAAAACACGGGCAAATGAAAAACATAAAATAAGGTAGAAAAAAGTTCAAATGTATAATTAGTCTCAGTAAATATAAGTAGGTTAAATATAGAACTATACAACAGAGTTGAAGACACCAACAATACACTATGTACATGGAAGTTTCTTAAAATAAAACATCAAAGGAAGACAAAACATAAAGGAATGGAAAATGTTATTCCACATAAATGCCAGGCAAGTCAGGTAGATGAAACAATATTAACACCAAACAAAACAGAATCCAAAGTGAATGACATTAAAAAGGACAAAGAAATATTTAATAACGACAACATATGAAATCAACCAAAAAGATTTAACAGCCAGGAAGTCTTATGCATCTAACTGCACAATTTCAAAGTACATAAAACAAAAATGAGTAAAAGTACAGTAAGAAATTAAGGAAGTCTCATGTAACAAGAGACTTTAACATACCTTTATATTAGTCATCTACAGATCAGTAAATAAAACCAGAAAACTAAAGAAGAAAAAGAAATAAAGATTGAAAAGGAAGAAATAAACCAACAGTTATTCATAGATAATATGAGTATATACAGAGCAAAACACAAATAATCTACAGATAAATTACTAGAAGTAAATTAGCCTTGGCAGGGTGCTGGGTACAAGAGCAACTCAGATGACCAATTGTGTACCCGTATATCAGCAACACACATTACACATTCCAATTTTAAAAAGATATCATTTATAGGAGCATTGAAAACAGCAATATCAGGGAAGAAATCTAATAAAAAAAGATGAAGAAAACCACACAAAAAATTACTGAGAGTATTTAAAGGCAACCTAAATAAATGTAGAAATGTATCCTATTTGTGAGTTGAGAAATTCAATAGTATGAAGATATCAATTCCTCATCAAAATCCCGAAGGTTGGTTGGTCTTTATTGCTGTTTCCGGGGAAATGGGGGAGGGTGGGTTGGTGGAAATTTTCAAATTCTGACTCTAAAATTTCTGTGGCCCTGGCCAGTGTGGTGTGGCTCAGTTGGTTGGAGCATCATCCTGTAACCAAAAGGTTGGGGGTCTGATCCCCGGTCAGGGCACACAGTTAGGTTGCGGGTTCAATCCCCAGTTTGGCGTAAATGGATATCCTGTCTCACGTCAGTGTCCTTCTCTCTCCGCTATCCTCTCTCTCTAAAATCGATAAACATTAAAAAAAAATAAAATTGATAAGGAAATACCAAAGGTCAAGATTAGCCAAGACATTCTAAAAGAAGAGCAGGAGGCAAAGCTACTCTACTAGCTATCAAGACCTAGAATACTTAAGGTAGCATACACTAGCAGAGAACCAACATGAGATCAGTGGGAGAGAACAGGGGCCGAGAAATGGACCCATATACACGTCTACCGTTACTTTATGACCAAAGTGCACTGTGTGTCACTGCAAGGGAAAACCACTCCTTTCAACAATGATGCTAGCTCAACTGGATATCCAACAGGAAGAAAATGAAACTTTTTTCTAGGAATAACATAGAGAGTGTCTTCTTAACTTTGGCATGGGGAAAAGCTTCTTTTTTTTGAAGATTTTTTATTTATTTACCTTTAGAGGGGAAGGATTAGGGAGAGAAATATCAATGTATGGTTGCCTCTTGTGTGTCCCCTGCTGGGAACTGGCCTGCAACCCAGGCATGTGCCCTGACTGGGAATTGAACCGCGATCCTTTGCTTCGCAGACCCACGCTCAATCCACTGAGCTACACCAGCCAGGGTGGGAAAAGCTTCTTAAACAGGATACGAAATAAAGATACAGATACAAAAACCACAGGAAAAGAGTGTAACATTAGACTATAGTGAAATTAAGAATCCTGTTCATCAAAAGCCACCTCTTATTTCTTATTTCTATGAATTCTTATTTCTATGAATAAGACACATCTAATTTCTATGACTATATTTACAATACAGATAACTGAGAAAGGTTCCATAGGCAAATAGTCCCACAAAGAACTCCTATAAAACAACAAACAAGAAAGGAGAGAAAGGAGGGAAGGAAGGAAAAAACAGAAAGTGAAAGACAGGGGGTGAGAAGGGCAGGGAAGGGGAGCGGACGAGAGACTTGAACCTGAATCTCACAGAAGACACACACATGGCCTACAAATATATGATAAAGTAGCCACACCATTACTCATCCAGAAAATGTAAATTAAAACCATAATGAGAGCCTTACACATCAACCAGGCAGCTAAAATTTAAAAAAACTAGTAAGAACAAGTGCAGACAAGGGTGTGTAGAACTGTTCTCAGACACAGTTGGTTGGAATATACAATGATAAAACTAAAAAAGTGTTTATCTACTAGAGTTGAATAAATACATAACCTCTGATGTAACAATCACACTCCTGAGAACACACCCAAGAGAAACACATGCCCACCCGCACTGAGACATGTGAGCAAGTCACAGCAGTTTTCTTTGTAACCATCCAAACCTGGAGCAACTCAATCATTAAAACAACAGAACACACTTTAAAATTGTGACATATTCACATAATGGAATACAGCAATGACCATAAACAAATCAGAGCTACACAAACTGGCTGGATGAATCTCACAAAGTGTTCGGGGAAAGAAGCCAGTCCCTAGGAAATACCTATTATGTAATTCTATTTTTGTAAAGTTCTAAATCAGGCAAAACCAAAAAGCATGGCATTGAAAATCGGAATAAAAGTTAACGTGGGGAGGAGGCAGGGGACAGAGACCGAAAGAGGAGGGCACTGGGGAGTTTCTCGTGCTCGTGATGTTTTGGTTTTTGACTCCTACAGTGATTGCTAACACTTGTTTTCTGATAACTAATTTAGTTGTGAATTTACATTGTGTATACTCTTCTATGTGTATATCCTACTTCAAATTAAAAAAATGAAAACTAGTTTACTGGATTTGTCCTAACTCTGATATAAATAGCACCTTAAAAAATTCAGTATTAACATTTTTAAACTATTTTAAAACACTATGAACATATATACCTATCAGTTTAAGAAAAAAAAAAAAGAGGAAAAGAAAAATCTCTTAGCAAAACAGGAAGAGAAGAACATTCCCTTAACTTCACATGCAGATCTGCCAAAACCTGAAGGTAAACTCATGTATAAAGAATTCCAAGAGCATCCAAGACAGCAGCAGCGTAGGTGGAACCCACACTCACCACCCCCTGGACCAAACCAGAATTACAACCAACTTAGAGAACCATCAGCCTGAATAACCAACTGAAGGCCAGCTGAACAGAAAGCCCTATAACCAGGGATTTGCTGAAGGAGCCGCACTGAGACTGGCAGGAAGGGCAGGGTCGTAGAAAGGGCTGGCCTGGCACCTCGTGCAGCAGTTGAGGATCTGGAGGGGTAGCTCAGCTGCTAATTCTCATGAGGAGTGAGGGGGCTGAACCCCACACTGGGCTCCCCAGCCCAGAGCACCAACTGGGAAGAGGAGCCCACATTAACATCTGCCTGTGGAAATCAGTGGGGATTCCATCAGCCAGGGAGAGACAGGAGTCTGCAAGAAACTCAGGCACCCTCTTAAAGGGCCAGCAGACAAAATTTCATCTGTGGCCACTCACCCTGGGCGCTGGCAAAGGGAGGGCGGATTAGAAGGAACTGAAGCTGTGCAAAGGCAGACTGAGTTATGTGGCTTCAACAAGAGAGTGGGAGGGCTAGCTTCCAAAGTCCCGTGCTGAGTCCCTCTCCCACACTGCCCACAGATGCCATCTTTCCTGAGTGGAGCACGCCCCTCCATACGGCTTCAGTCTAGGGTCCGGGAATGCACTAGCCCCGCCATCCCTGTGGCCCCACCTGCTAAGCTCAAGCCTTCTGGAGGAGACAACTGGCTGCCGGCAGGCAGCCTGCTCAACCCGCAGGCAGCCTGCTCAACCGTGTGGACTTGCTTAAGGGGCTCTTCAGGAGGTCCAAGCAGACCCAGGGGTAGAAGAGACATAAAGAGAGAGACTGAGCTGTGCGGCTCTCGGGTGAGGGCCCCCTTTCTCTCACACACATGACCAGCACCTCTTTCCTGTGCATGGCCCTCCCTCCACAAGCCAAATCTTGATCTGTTTTAGCTTGATGAACTCTGCTGACCTCACCCTGACGACTCCCCGAGACTCCACCATACCACAAAGGTCCATAGGCCCCAGGTGGTCATCAGCTTACTCTTGCTAAAGGCCTCAGACCCAGCAATGGCATTGAGTTTGACTCTGCATCAACCCGGTGAACACCACTCACACCAACCTGGTGACTGAGAACCTACCTCGTGTAACTCACCTACCGCTAGAGGCTCTTTCAGTGACTGAGCCTAGCAGTCTGTCAGCACATAGAAGAAGCTCTTGGGTTGCCTTGGGTTCGCTGACCTGCCTGCTGGCTTGGTGCTGGGGGAAGCTGGCCACAGCGCACAGCTTGGCCCTTCCCAAATGCACGCAGGCCCAGTAGAGGCAGCCACAACTGTACATCATGCTGTGGCTCTAAACAGGCTGCCCAGGGCTGGTCACAGGCAGCATCCAACATGGACCTGCAGAGGAGCCCCTCCCAAGAGGCCCCAACCAACACGTCGGGTGGCAGGCTTCAGACCACATCAGATCATGACCCAATCAGCTTCACAGGTGTCACACCCAAAGGGAGATTCTGTCAGGCACCAGACCCTGTTGGGGGAGCCAGCCCCTGCACAGCAGCTTGTACACTGTCTTTGGGGTCAGTCCTCAGAGCCAGCCAGCCTGAGGGTCAGCCCCACCCACAGACAACCCAACAGCAGCCAAGACTTAACTACAATAGGAGTGGTCACATAGCCCACACCAGGGGCATTCCTGGACCACCCAGCTCAGGTGATCAGGGAGACTGGGATCCATTGCTGATCCCCACAGGACACCTGCTACGTCAGGCCACCATACCAAGACTGGGAGACACAATAACAGATCTACCTAACATACAGAAACAAATACAGAAGGCAGCCAAAATGGGGAGACAAAGAAGCATACTCCAAATAGAAGAAAAAGAAAAATCCCCTGAAAAAGAAAAACTAAATGAAACAGAGGCAAGCAATCTACCAGATACAGAGTACAAAATGGTTACAAGGATGCTCAAGGAACTGAGGGGAAGAATGCATGAACGCAGTGAGAACCTCAGCAAAAAACAGCAAGCATAAGAAAGGACACAGAAACCATAAAAAAGAACCAGTCAGAAATGAAGAATACAGTATCTGAAATTAAGAAAACACTGGAAGGAATAAATGGTAGGCTAGGTAAAGCAGAGGATCAAATCAACAATTTGGAAGGCAAGGTAGCAGAAAATACCTTATCAGAGCAGCAGAAAGAAAAACGTATTTTAATAAATGGGGAGAGGCTAAAGGACCTCTTAGACAATATCAAATCTAACAACATCAACATTATAGGGTTACTAGAATGGGGGGGGGGGGAGAGAGATTGATTGATTGATTGAAAACCCTTTTGAAAATATACTGACTGGTGAAGGAAACAGACATACAAGTCCAGAAAGCAGAGTCCCAAACAAAATGAACCCAAAGAGGCCCACACCAAGACACACCATAATTAAAACACCAAATGTTAAAGAGAAAGAGAGAATTTTAAAAGTAACAAGAGAAAGACAATTAGTTACCTACAAGGGAACTCCTGTAAGACTGTCAGCTGATTTCTCAACACAAATATTTCATGCCAGAAAAGACTGGCACAAAATATTCAAGTTGATGAAAAAATAAGATGACTCTACTCAGCAAGGGAATCATTTATAATCAAAGGAGAAAAAAGTGTTTCCCAGACGAGAAAAAGCTATAAGAAGTTTGTTACCAACAAACCAGTATTACAAGAAATGTTAAAGGAACTTCTTTAAGAATAGGAACACAATTACAAAGAATAAAATGGCAATAAATACGTACCTATCAATAATCACTTTAAATGTAAATGGAATAAATGTTCCATTCAGAAGACACAGGGTAGCTGAATATATACGAAAACAAGTCCTATACATATGCTGTCTACAAGAGACCCACCTGAGAACAAAAGACATACATAGACTGAAAGTAAAGGGGTGGAAAAAGATACTTCATGCAAATGGAAACAAACAAAAAAAGCTGGGGGAGCAGTACTCATTATCAGACAAACTAGACTTTACAACAAAGGATATCACAAGAGACAAAGAAGGACGTCACATAATTATAAGGGGATCCATCCAACAAGAGGATACAGCCCTTGTAAACATCTGTGCACCCAACATATGAGCGCTTAAACATATAAAGTAAATACTGATGGACATAGAGGGAGAGATTGGCAGGAAACAGTTACAGTAAGGGACGATAACACCCACTGACATCAGTGGGCAGATCTTCCAGACAGAACATCAACAAGGAAACAGCAGCCTTCAAGGGCTCACTCAACCAGATGGATTCAATTGATACTTTCAGAGCATTTCACCCCAAAGCAGCAGAATCTGCATTCTTTTCAAGAGCACATGGAAGATTTTCCAGGATAGATACATTAGGACACAGACCACATCTCAACAAATTTCAGAAGATTGAAATCATATCGAGCATCTTCTCTGACCACAACGGTATCAGACCACAAACCAATTACAAGAAAAAAACGTTAAGAACACACGAAGACATGGAAACTAAATAACATGTTACTAAACAATGAACGGGTTAACAACGAGATCAAGGAAGATTCAAAGATACCTTGAGGCAAATGAAAATGAGAACACAGCAACCCAAAATGTATGGGGCACAGCGAAAGCAGTGTGAAAAGAGAAATTCACAGCAATGCAGGCGTACAGCGAGAAACAAGAAAAACCTGAAACAATCTAACCTTACACCTAAAGCAACTAGAAGAAGAGTAACAATCAAAGTCCAAAGTGAGTAGAAGTAAGGAATAAATATCAAAGCAAAACTAAACAAAACAGAGTCTAAAAAATACTACAGATGAATTAAATCCAGAGCTAGTTCTCTGAAAAGACAAACAAGATCGATAAACCTTAAACTAGTCTCATCAAGAAAATAAGAGAGGATCCAAATAAATAAAATCAGAAATGAGAGAAGTAACAACTGGCACCACAAAAATACAAAGGATTGTAGGAAAATATTACAAACCATATGCCAACAAATCAGATAATCTGGAAGAAATGGATAAATTCCTAGAAACACAGAATCTCCCAAAACTGAATCAAGAAGGAACAGAAGATATGAACAGACAAATTACACACAATGATATCAAAGCAGGAATCACAAAACTACCAACAAACAAAAGCCCTGGACCAGATGGCTTCACAGGTGAATTTTACCAAACATTCAAAGAAAGACCAACATCTACCCTGCTCAAACAACTCCAAGAAATCCATGACGAGAGAAGACTCCCAAGCTCACTGTACATTACAAAGAAATAAAATTATAGGCCAAAATCCCTGATGTACAGACACAAAAATTAACAAAACATTAGCAAACCAAATTCAGCAACACATTAAAAAGATCACACACCGTGACCAAGTGGAATTTATTTGTGAAATGAAAGGTTGGTATAATATCTGCAGATCAAGTAACGAGATCCATCACCAAAACAAAATGAAGGATTATAATAGTACAGTAATATCAACAGATGCAGAAAAGCATTTGACAAAATCCAGCACCATTCATGATAAAAACTCCCAGCAAAGTGGGAGCGGTGTGAGCACACCTTAACATAATAAAGGCTGTGTATGGCACACAGTTAACATCGTACACGACCAGGAAAAACCTAAGAGCATTTCCCTTAAGATCAGGAACGAGACAGGGACGTCCGCTTACGCCACTCTCATTCAACACAGCGCTGAAGTCCTAGTCCTAGCAGTCAGACAAGAAGAAGAAGTGAAAGGCGTCTGAGCTGGAAAGGAGGAAGTGAAACTGTCATTATTTGTGGATGACACGA
>PVKM010045943.1:0-11832 GCA_004027735.1 Carollia perspicillata
TCTGCGCTGGGGCCAGGGGTTGCTGGTGCCTGTGCCCTGATGGGATTAATCTGCAACCTAGGCACGTGCCCTGACCTGGAATTGAACCTGCAACCTTTTGGTTATGGGATGACCCCTCCATCCACTGAGCTACACTGACCAGGGTTCCTCATGTTTTGATTCAGATGAAATGTTTTGGCAGGAATAAGCATTAATGTAGTCAGATTTGTCCCTCTTTACAGTCTGTGTTATCTTTTATCCTAGAAAGCCTTCCCTACCTTGATGCCATAAGGCTGTTAGTCTCTATTTTTTTCTGAAAGTTAAATGGTTTTGCTTAACACATTGTAGGTTTACAAATGGTGTTATTATTTCTTAGGCTATCTTTAATATGGTGTTCATTTAAGGTTTGTGTTATACATTCTTTTTCTGTCATATTTTTTGTCATAAAATTACTCTCCATAAATTCATGAGGACAGGGCAGTGTACGTTAGGTTCTAAATTTGGGCCAGAACAGTGTAGAAAGTAAACATTTATACTTATCTATTGTAGTCTAAATGCTTTACACTACAGATTTCCATTACTGTACAGTTTTTTTCCTAAAGTAATTTGCCCGTAAAGATGAATATACATGTATTATACTAGTTATTCATGGAAAACATTTGGCAGACTTTTTAAAAAATATATTTTATTGATTGTGCTATTACAGTTGTCCCATTTCCCCCCCTTCATTCCCCTCTACCTTGCATGCCCCCTCCCACCTACATTCCCCCCCTTTAGTTCATGTCCATGTGTCATAAGTTCTTTAGCTTCTACATTTCCCATATTATTCTTGCCCTCCCCCGTCCATTTTCTACCTACCATCTATGCTACTTATTCTCCGTACCTTTCCCCCCTCTCTCCTCCTCCCACTCCCGTGTTGCTAACCCTCCATGTGATCTCCATTCTGTGGTTCTGTTCCTGTTCTTAGTTGTTTGCTTAGTTTGCTTTTGTTTTAGGTGTGGTTGTTAATAACTGTGGGTTTGCTGTCTTTTTACTGTTCATATTTTTTATCTTTTTCTTAGTTAAGTCCCTTTAACATTTCATAAAATAAGGACTTGGTGATAATGAACTCCTTGAACTTGACCTTATCTGAGAAGCACTTTATCTGCCCTTCCATTCTAAATGAAAGCTTTGCTGGATAGAGCAGTCTTGGATGTAGATCCTTGCGTCTCATGACTTGGAATGCTTCTTTCCAGCCCCTTCTTGGCCAACTTTTTTTTTTAACTAGTCATGTTAGAATCCAGTTGGACATGTGTATATCTAGTTTATGTTTTAGAGCTGCTAAGTAAGGCAGCTAAAAGCGTATAGGTTGAAAAAGCTCAACATTCTGTATCAAAATTGTAAGAATTTTGCCCTGGCTGGGTCACTCAGTTGGTTGGAGTGTTGTCCCCTCACACCAAAAGATTGAGGGTTCGATTCCCTCTTGGGGCGTGTATGGGAGGCAACTGATTGATGTTTCTCTTTCACATCAGTGTTTTTCTCTCTCTCAAGTCATTGAGGATGTCCTTAGGTGAAGATTAAAAAAAACTGTAAGAATTTTAGGCTATATCTGTGAGTTTAACCCGTATCCTGCTATGAATAAGACCAAGCTGTAACTTGGAGAGTAAACATTAGTCTTTCACAAATCTGAAGTCAGTAAATGCCATATTTTTAGCCTTGAATTATTTACTTCTGAAATAGGTTTGATGAGATAATTTTGTGTGGAACTAAGAGTTTTCAGGGGGACAGAAACACCTACAGATAGTAAATTAGATTTAAGATGCTTAGGTTAACATGAAAAAATGTGTGAAGTTGTATAGCCCTTGACATGTAATGAGTACTCTGAAGTTTCTACTCTGAAAGTAGAAAGCTATCGTAAAATTCCTTTAAACATCAAGTACTGCATTATGCAGAGGCTGCAGGTATTAAACATCATGGGCTCTAGCATCTTAAATAATTTATTAAGGACTGTGTGTCAGCCACCATTCTTAGCATTTGCACTTATTAATGTACTGAATCTGACCATTTGGGAGTGGAAGAAACTGAAGTGATTGTATAATTTGTTCAATCATAGAGCTCGCTAATGTTGGAGCCAGGTTTGAACCCACACATTGTGGCTCCAGAATCTGCACACTTCACCACAAGTATAATTCTATGACCTTGGTCAAATTATTTAATTTCCCTATGCTGTTTTCTACTTTGTATAATGAAGGTAATAGTACCTAATTCATACTGTTGCTGTGAGAAGTCAAATAGGTAAAATATGTATGTGCTTAGAATAACATATGAAAAAAGTGACCACTCAATAATAAATGTTAGTTATTATTATTTTAGCATTATTAAGGCATTGAACACATGCATACCTCTGAATTTTCACCAAATAAATGGACTAAGCCAGAAATGTGAATTTATATACAAGAAGGTGGAAAATACTGTGGTGATTATTTCTGCCTTCCTGATTTTTCTATCTTTATTTTGAGAGAGGAAAGATAACAGCTAAAACAAAGTTGAATGGTGAGTAGGAGCTTATTTGATAAGAAAATGAAACAATAAATAATTGTTTAAAAAAATAAAACAATTTTTTACCTGCTTTAAAAAAAATTCCCTTACCCAAGGATATGTTTATTGATTTTTGAGAGGGGGAGAGAGGGGCATAGAAAGAGAGCTGGGGGAGAGAAAGGGGTTGGGGAAGAGGGGAGAAAGGATGGTGGGGGAACACAGAGGCAGACAGACATCAGTCAGTTGCCTCTCGTACATGCCTCACAACCTAGGTATGTGCCCGGATCAGCGGAATCAAACCCACAACCTTTTTTGGTGTACAGGACAGTGCTGCAACCAACTGAGCCACCTGGCCAGGGCTTTACATCCTTTTAAAAAGATGTTCAAAAATCATTACTAAAGGCACAAAGTATGTATTGGCTGGATGTAAAAACTGGCACTGTTACCTTTATGCTTTTGAAAGACCTTAGTTATTTATTAGCAGTGTTTTGAAGAAATAGATGGCATGCTACATACCCTCAAGCCCAATCTTTCAAAATATTTTCTTTATGTGCTCACTTACTCCTTTGTGTCAATAACCATGTACTGAAGGTCTGGTATTACTCAAAGCATTCCGTTAGAAGCAACCTTAATATGCTGATAAAGAATGAGTAGCATTCGGTGTGGTATGGCAGAGGTAATGGAATTCTAGGAATAACAGCAGTAGAATGTTCAGGAGAACACAAGTTCAGGTCTTCGTTGTATAACTTTGAAACTTCAGCAACATAGAAACAAATTTATATTTCCTAGTTACAGTTTCACATTAAAGATTGGAATATGTTGTTGCTTGAAGAAGAAAAATTGTCATGGCAACAGGTACTGCGTTTCTCAGTTGACAAGATCTCAGTTTTATTTTCCATCAGTGATCAAGAAACTTTTGTTCTAAGGCCTGACCTTGTAATATTAGCAACACAGTACATTAATGAAGCCAAGAATCTTATATATTTCTGAACCAAGAGTAAGATTTCATAAAGACTTCATTTAGTGCTTTAAAAGGAACTTGTACAATATTCTTGCATTTTCAGAATTAGCATCTGAAAGGCAAAGAGCTCAAGTGTAAAGGTTTGAGAGTTCGTTTATTTCTGCCAGTGTGTATCAGACTGTTTGAGGAACTGGGGATACAGAGGCGAACACAGTAAGTCTCACCCTCATGGAGCTTACATTTCAGAGAAGGGGGTTGACAGTGCACAAATTGTCAAATATGTTGATGTCTGGAAGTGTCAACGTGCAAAAAAGAAAAATAAAGCAGGGTAAGAGAATAGCAAGTAATATGTGTAGATAGGTTAAGTGCAATTCTGTTTGAATTTGTTAGCCGTCTGCATCACTTGGTGTGCAAACTGAAGTTGCCCTTTGATGGGAATGTATAGTACAAATTGGAGCAAATGATATAAAGAACTCTGAATGAGAATGCAAAGTGAAAAAGGAACAAAGCCTCTTTGTCATGAACTATTTAAAACCATTTACTTGCTCATGTGTCAAGGACTAAGGTTATGAAGGGCTATGTGTGAAGCATGCCTACTTAGTATGATACCAGGCATGCAGATGGAGAATAGAGCTTTAGCTTTTCTTCTTCCATAAAGTAAGCTATTTTAATATGTGTAATATGCAATTAAAGTTGTATTTATGAGGACTAAAATAAATGTGAGGTTGGTGAGAAGTTTGAAGAAACCATTCAGCATTATCCTTCCTATTTAAGTTTCAGAGCAGTGTTCAGTGTTCTTAGAATGAGAATGGTTGATTATACAACTTGTAAGTACCAGGCTTTATATTTGAAACACAAAATAAATTCCAATGAAGTTTAGTAAAACACTGAGTGTTCATATTTACTTACTATTATCATTATTATCTACGTGGACACACTGACTTGAAAAATGAATATTTGGTAGGACCTCCCCATCACCAAAAGGATTGAGAAAATCAGATCAGTGGTCTTCCAGGGCAAAGAAAACATGAGTTTTCTATTTTTAGCTCATTCTTTAAAAATTTCTGTGTGTTTGTTTAATAATGCGCATACTATGTTGGATGAACATGCTCAGAAGTTTTCCCAACAGGATGTTACTGAAGAAAATTTGTCTAAACCACAGTGTCATGATTATGCCATAAAATATTCTGTCGGAGCTATAGAGCAGGGGATATTTCACGAATATTAATTAAACATATTTGGGTCACTAAAAAAAAAAGAGAAACAAAAATTAATATTTGATTCAAACTGCCATGTATATTAAACACTTTGCCAAATATACTTTTGCCACAAGTGAATTATTGACCTGACCAAAAACAGACATTTATGTAATGGCTTTGCTAACCGGGCTGCAAGTTGCTAACCAGAGTCGCCCCACGGTTCTCTTTGCGTTAGTCTTTCCGTTACTCTTTGCTTCCAGTTTGCAGCAGTTGCCTGTAGCTGTTGGGGCAGCTGGTTTCTCTTTCTTTGAAGAGGAGGGTGATGTTACTGGTGAAGGGAATTGTGTATCTTTTGCCCATGAATTATTTTTAAAGTGTGAGACCACAATATTTTAAATGTTTAAGAGTTCACTTCAGTTGTTACTTTTGTATTTTTCATGCTGGATGCTTTATATTGTAATAGAATTACCTAACTATACCAGTATTGTTTGAAAGGAATTAAAATGTTAGAGCTATTTTTTATTAATTGCTGCTGTGCCTTATTGAAAAAACTACCCTTTAAACTTGACACTGTAAACAGGTGACAAATGAAATAAATGTTTGCCTTATCGGAACTGTTTTTTTTTCTTGGTGATAAAGAATCATTATCTTTAATTTTATTGTCACTACTTAGTATAGCTAAGGATTAGGTAGACAATCTCTGGATAGAGTTCAAAAGTCTGTCATAGTAATGCTCAGATATATTAGGTAAGATCATAGGAAAACTGTCGTATGAAGAGTCGCATGAAGATAATGATTTAAGAAAATCCCACCTTTTACCATCTCTTCGTGGCAGATTTTATCCTGTGTTAGTGATAATATGGTTATTTCATTATGTTTACATTTTTAGTTGAATAAAGTTTTGTGTGACCCTTGCTGAAAGTATAAGTTGAATTTTTAAAATAAGATGCATTTTGTTTAATCCATGAGTGACTCAAGAGAGTGCTTGGATTTTTTTTCTTGCAAATAATTTGAAGAAAAAAATATACGGGGAAAAATCTTTTTTTTATTAGCTCTATTTGTTGGGAAAGACAAAAGAATCATGACTTTTTAAACAATTAAAACAAAAACTTTTTTAAAGATTTTATTTCTTTATTTTTAGAGAAGGGGACAGGAGGGAGAAAGAGAGGGAGAGAAACATTGATTGGTTGCCTCTTGCACGCCTCCAAATGGCGACCTGGCCTGCAACCCAGGGCGTGTGCTTTTACTGGGAATCAAATCAGCAACCTTTTGGTTTGCAGGAGGACACCCAACCCACTGAGCCACGCCAGTGAGTGCTTAATTTTTTGAGGTAATTCCATACTGCTTTCCACAGTGACTGCACCAATCTGCATTCTCACCAATAGTTCAGAAGGGTTCTCCTTTCTCCACATCCTCCCCAGCACTTGCTCTTTGTTGATTTACTTATGATGGCCATTCTGACAAGTGTGAGGTGATATCTCATTGTGGTTTTAATTTGCATTTTTCTGATGATTAGTGACATTTAACATTTTTCCATGTGTTTATTGGCCATCTGTATGTCCTCTCTGGAGAAGTGTCTATTTCAGATTCTTGGCACATTTTTTAATTGGGGTGTTTGATTTTTTGGTGGTGTTTCACAAGTTTTTTAAATAAACTTTGGATTTTAACTCTATCAATGTATCATTGGTGAATATGTTCTCCCATTCAGTGGGTTGTCTTTTCATTTTGTTAATGGTTTCCTTTGCTATGCAAAAACTTTTTATTTCCCTTGCTTAGGAAGATATACCAGAAAAAAATATTGTTGTAAGCAATGTCCAAGATTTTACTGCCTGTCAAAGTAATTTCTTATTTTAAAAAGATTTTCTTTATTTTTTTTTTTGGAGGGGGGAAGAGAGAGGGAGAGAAATATTGATGTGCAGGAGGTTTATTTATTTTTTAGAGAGGGGAAGGGAGGGAGAAAGACAGAAACATCGATGTGCGATAGAAACAGCAGTTGGTTGCCTCTTGCATGCCCCCAGCTGGTATTTAGACCAGCAGCTTTGCAGCTTGCAAAGTGACGCCCAGCTCACTGAGCTGCACCAGTCAGGGCTGGAGCACATTTTAAAATCACTGCCATTTTTACCCATCTCTTCCACTTTTATGTTTTTGTCATTATTATTATTTTTTTATTTTCTTGTCCTTACCAGTGGACATGCTTATTGATTTTAGAGAGAGGGGAAGGGAGGGGGAGAGAGAGGAGAGAAACATCAATGTGAAAGAGAAACATCTATCAGTTGCCTTTCATATGCACCCCAACTGGGGACTGAACCCATAACCTAGGCATGTATCCTGACTGAGAATTGAACCTGTGACCTTCCAGTTTACAGGAGATACTCCAACCAACTGAACCATACTGGCCAGGGCAATTTTTGTCCTTTTTTCATTTGTGTGTGTGTGTGTGTGTGTGTGTGTGTGTGTGTCCCTTAATTTATGTTGTAATTAAACATGATTTTCCTACTTTTGGCTTTTAACTTTTGTACTAGTTTTGGTTGTAAACTAGTTGTGTATCTTTTGTTTTTGTTATATGTTTGCCTGTATCTGTAAGAATTTTTTTCTTTACTATATTTTCTTATTCATAGTATTGATTTTGCCCTGCCTGGTGTGGCTCAGTGGACTGAGCACTGGCCTGTGAACCAAAAGGTCACTGGTTCAATTCCCAGTCAGGGCACATGCCTGGGTTGCAGCCCAGGTACCCAGTTGGAGTTGTGCAAGAGGTAATCAGTTGACGTTTCTCTCATAGTATTGATTTTTTTTCTTTTTCTTAAAAAGAAGTTTCTTTAACGTTTTTGGTAATATTGGTTTGGTGATGATCAACTCCTTTAGCTTTTTCTTGTCTGGGAAGCTCTTTGTCCCTAAATGATAGCCTTGCTGTGTAGAGTAATCTCGATCGCAAGTCTTTACTTTTCATCACTTTTGTGCCAGTCCTTTCAGGCCTGTGATGTTTCTGTTGAGAAATTAGCAACAGTCTTATGGGAGCTTCCTTGTAGGTAAATGCTTTTTTTCTTGCTGCTTTTAAGATTCTCTCTTTTGTCTTTAGCCTTTGGCATTTAAATGATGTGTCTTTGCATGGCCTGTTTGGATTCATCTGGTTTGGGACTGCACTTTCCGAACTTGTCTGTCCTTTGCTAGGTTAGGGAAGTTTTCAGCCATTGTTTCTTCAAATAGGTATTTAATTCCTTGCTGTCTCTCTTCTGGTACCTCTTGCTGTACTTTATGTTGTCCCAGAGGTTCCTTAAACTATCCTCATTTTTTTAATTCTTTTTTTCTATTTGCTGTTATGATTGACTGTTGTTCTTTGCTAATCTGCTTGAGTTTATCTAATGTATTCTTCATTTCAGTTATTGTATTCTTCATTTCTGGATAGTTCTTTTTGTTTTTTATCTCTTTTTATGTATCTTATCTCTTTGTTGAGGTTCTTACTGAGATAATCTGTTCTTCCCGTAACTTCATTGAGCAGCCTTATGACCTATTTTTGAACTCTGCATCTGGTAGATTGCTTGTCTCTTATGTTTAGTTGTTTTTCTAGAGATTTGTCTTGTTCTTTTATTTGGGACATATTTCTTTGTCTCATTTTGGCTACCTCCCTCTGTTTCTGTGTATTAGGCAATTTGCTGTGTCTCCCAGTCTTGGCCAAGTGACCTTACGTAGTAGGTGTCCTGTGGGGCTCAGTGGTGCAGTCTCCCTGTTGATCTAACCTGGGTGCTCCAGAGGTGTCTCTTGTGTGGGTTGTGTTTATCCTCCTATTATCATTGAGTCTTGATTGCTGTTTGCCCATCAGTGAGTGGGATTGACCCTTGGGCCTACTGGCTGTAATAACTGACCTTGACATCAGCAGAGAGGCTACTGTGTGGGGGCTGACCCCATGGAGTGGGATTTGATTTAGCAGTGCTGTGGTGCCTACCAGGTCCACCCTTGGGTGTATTTGCTGTTCTAATTTGATAGGTCTCTGTGTGGCCTGAAGTTGGCCACCAGGTGTGGTGGTTCTGGGGCCTCTTGGGAGGGGCTGTGGTATGGGTCAGGATCAGCCACTGCCTGTGTCCAGCCCAGGAGCACCTGGTTGTAGCTGCAAAGTGAGCTATGGTTAGTAGATGCCTGTGGCTTGGATGACCCTTGGAGTGGTTGTGCTTTGAACTGAGGCTGGCTGCCACTAGTGCAGGGCTTGGGGCTATTTGGCCAAGAAGCACACGTCACACAGAGACCAGCAGCTGCTTGTCTGCAGTTTGTGGACATTGGACAGATTCTAGTCTGCAGTGCAGGCCCAGGCTGGTTGCTTGTGTGGATTAGCTTCTCAAATGTTCAGGCTGGCCATGTGAATTGGATGGGCTTAGTTAGGTCTCCTAATCACCAGGGTGGGGAGAGAGCTCTAATAGTCAGGTTAACGGAGACTCAGGTTTGGTGCCCACTTGGGCCTTCAGGCTTTGTGCAGGAGGGCTCAACAAAGGAATAATGGTGGCCCTTTATTCTGGGATCAAGTTGTCCCTCCAGCCTGTCCCCTGAAAGCAGACAATTTAGCTCCTCTCCATATGTGTCTGGCATGTTTTGAGCTGCTGTTCCTACTTGGAGCTTAGCATGAGTGTTTGTGAATCTTGTCTTTTAAGATGACACCTGTGTCTACAGCAGCCCTCCATCTCACCGGGACTGAGTCACTGATGATTTTGAGACAGCTATTGTGGGAACTCCTCTCCCTATATGGGCCTGGGACCTGCAAAGTAAGATACTCCTTCCAGTTCATCCCCTGCACGTGGTTGTGGGACCAGGCCATTTGCATCTCAAGCCCCCCTACCAGTCTTGAGGTGGCTTCTTCTTTTATATCCTTAGTTACAGGAGTTCTGTTCAGCGAGGCTGGTGGTTCTCAAGAGTGGTGGCTCTCTAATTTTGTTGTCATTTTGATGTGGTTGTGGGAGGGGGCAGGCATAGCGTTTACCTTCTATGCCATCTTGACTGGAAGTCCCTGACTGTTTGCTTCTTTAGTAAGAATTTACCTTCCCTGTAATTTTTTGTAAGGTTTTATTTATTTATTTTTAGAGAGGGGAAGAGAGGGAGAAAGAGAGGAAAAGAAACACCAATGTGTGGTTGCCTCTCACATGCCGCAACACCTGGCTGCAACCCAGGCATGTGCCCAGACTGGGAATCAAACCAGAGACCTTGTGGTTCGCAGGCCAGCGTTTAGTCCACTGAGCCACACCAGCCGGGGCACCTGTAATTTTTTTAAAACAAAATTTACTTGGGTAACATTGATTAATTCAGGTGTACAACTTTTTAATATGACATCTGTATACGCTATTGTGTGTCTAGCTGCTTTTTAATGTTTTCTCTTTATCACTGTTTTTAAGGAATTTCATTTTGATGTGTGTTGGCAGAAAGCCCAAAAAGTCTAAATTCAGGATTGATTACAAAGAACTGACACATAGCCTTATTCAAATTCATAAGAGCAACTTATAGTATTTTGCTGTGTATAATGTACACCCACATTTTTGGCCCAAACTTTCAGGGGAAAAAATCTTTTGTTTTAATTTTTTTTATTCAATTTTTTATTTATATTCAGATACTTTTTAGTATTATAAAGAAACTTTAGTATTTATTTTTGAACATTATGGTACAAGAAATTTTATGTAACAAGTAATTACAAGACACAAGAGCAGATAGAAGGTATTTGAGGTACTCCCCATGTATAATGCACATCTTTATTTTTCCCTCAAAAATTTGGGCAAAAAAAGTACGGTACATACACAGGCAGAGCAGCTGCTTGTTCCTACTGGTGGCTGGCTGGGAAGAAATCCACTCCCCCCTCAGGACAGGATGTTGTTTTTATAGGGGGTTAATAGTAAAACCATATGGTGGGTAGTCATGGTAGAGCACCATGAACAACAGTGCATTTCTGAGTTAACAGATAACATCAGGCAGTTATCACACTCTGTACATTCATTAACCTCCTGCCTGGGGGGCGTGACATTTGGGCGGCATTCCTGCTTTCTGGGTAGTCAGCCAAGCCTGAGGCTACAGAGAGTTAAACAGTCACAGAGGTTAAACAGAGTCCAGCGTTTCCCCAGGGCCTTTACTGCTGGAGCCATATGGCACCTCTACCCACCCTACAATGTGCCCTGGTGTGATTTTCTTGTTTCTTGTGCTTGAAGTTCGCTCTTTTCTTGGATTTATAAATTTATAGTCTTCATTAAATTTAGTTATTTTTACCCACTATTTCTTTAAATTTTTTTTGTCTTCTCTTCCTTTTTGGCCTCCAATTACATGTGTATTGAGCTGCTTGAAACCATTGCATAGCTCACTGATGCTCTGTTAATTTCTTTTAGTCTTTTTTCTATTTTAGTTTGGATAGCTTCTATTGCTGTGCTTTCAAGTTCACTCATCTTCAGTGTCTAATCTGCCCTTGATCCTATCTAGAGTATTTTTCTTTTCAGATATTGTGCTGGTCATTTCTAGATACTTGATTTGAGTCTCTTTTTTTATTTTTCATGTTTGTACTTAACATTTTCAACCTTTGTATTATTTGAATTACATAGTATGTTATTCAATTATAATAACTTTGAATATTAATTCTGTCACTTGTGTCACTTAGGGGTTTGTTTCTCCTCATTGTGGATTATATTTTCTGTTTCTTTGAATGCTGCTGATTTTATAAATTTTATTTTCTTGGATGCTGGATATTTTTATGTTTATGTGAATCTTCTTGAACTGTTTTTTTGTCATGGTAAGTTACTTGGAAGCAGTTTGATCCTTTCAGGTCTTTTAACCTTTGGTAGGCAGGACCAGACAGTGTTAGTCTAGATAATTTTGCCCTACTATAGTTTCAAAACCATTCCAACTACTTTATTTATTTATTTATTTAAAAAAAATTTTTTTATTGATTATGCTATTACAATTCTCCCATTTCCCCCTTCATTCCCCTCCACCCTGCACACCCCCTCCCACCCACACTTTAATTCATGTCCATGTGTCATAAGTTCTTTAGCTTCTACATTTCCCACACTACTCTTGCCCTCTCCCTGTCTATTTTCTCCCCACCGTCTATGCTACTTATTCTCTGTACCTTCTCCCCACCCTCTCCTCCCACTCCCCTGTTGCTAACCTTCCATGTGACCTCCATTTCTGTGGCTCTGCTCCTGTTTTAGGTGACTGCTT
>PVKM010045944.1:0-11831 GCA_004027735.1 Carollia perspicillata
ACAGGACACAGATGATGCAGACACCAGCTTCCCATCGCGGGTCTCAACCTTCTTCACAACCACCGTCTTGGAGGAGCTCGTGCTGGTGCGGCTGAAGGAGCCAGAGCTCCCTGTGCCTGGAGCCAAAGGACTTCCCTCCCTCCCTGCTAAGACCCCTACCCCACCTCCTCACCCTCCAGGAGTCTTGTCATCTGAATTCCATGTCTGCCCATCCTGCCCTTGTGACTCTGATGCATCCCATGAAGGCAGGAAAGCCGACCCCGCACTGCATTCCTCTCTGCACCCAGGCATTGCTCAGCACAAGTATGGGGACACCCATGATCCTGAAGCCCCCCTGCCCCACTGCTGGAGCTAAAAGTCACAGCAGCATCCTCCATAAATAGAACTCTCTCCCCCTCAGGAAGGAAATAAGGGGGCTGTACCTTTGGGGGATAAGACAATGAGGCCAGGAGACTGGAGGAGGTGACCCCAGACTGGGGTTAGCCACATAGAGCTCCTCCCCATCCCCAAAACTTGGCCTGAACCGAAAGGCAGGAATGGAGGAGGACAGCCTCCATCTGACCCCCACCCTCCTGCACAACACCCTGCACTTTGCAAGGCCCTCCTCCCACACTGTTTCCCTCCAGGGTGCCCTTTGAGTGTGGGTGTCCATCGTGTCAAAAATGATGAAAAAAAGCAACACACAACCGCCATTCTGAGACTCCCTGTAAAATACTCACCAGGACCTGGCACATGGTGAGCACCCGAACTCTACTCATCTCCCCAGGGAAATGAGGAGATGAGACCCTGAGGGTGTGGGGGTTCAGGATCTCCCAGAGCCCCCACACCCTCACCTTCCAAGATCACTGGCCAGAGCGGCAGGCAGCTCCCCTCCTTCCTTCCACCTGGGCTCTCTGGACCGATGCTCCAGCCCCTGGGTCTTTGGCTCCTGATCTCTGTCCACCTGGGTCTATCTATCATTTAGCCAAGGTCAAGTCTCAGGTACCTCCTATCGTTTCTCAATTATGGGTGGCCCCTGGGCCAGCACCATAAAGTGGGCTCTGCTTGGTTCATATTAATTAAATATCAGAGGCCACAGGGAAGCAGGCAAGGAGGGAGGCTTGGCAGCTGGCCTCTCTGGAGTAGCAGCTCCTTCTCGAGGTAAAAACATCCTCATTCATTCCTTTGACAGATGTTTAGTAAGCCCCTGCTCATGTGTGCCAGGCACCTTGCCAGTCTCTGGATTCCCAGCAGCAAAGAAGACCAACGTGGACGGTGCCCCACGGGGCACACACAGCATTGGCAAAGTCCCCAAACCTCAGGACACACCTATGAACTGGAGGCACAGCCCAGGAAGGAGAGCCCCCAGGCTCAGTGGCCAGGAAGAGAGGATCCCAGGTGAAGCCAGTTGAGAATTACCTTTATGTATGAGTCAGTAAGCATTAGTGATGGAGACCCAAGGCTGCATGGCCCAGAGCAGGGAGTCTGCCATCAGAGTGAGCACACCGGGTCGCTGAGGCCCTTGTCAGTCCTATCACTCGGAGCTGTTTTTTGGCATTTCCCTTGCCGCTGTCAAGGGGGGAAAAACATGAATTAACTCTCGGTGAGAACTCGCCATGTGTCGGCAGCTGTGAAAGTGTGTCATTTCGTGAAATTATCACCACCAACCTGCAAGATTCTTTCTTCGCCCTCTTGATGCTAAAGAGAGAAAGTCTCAGGGAAGTGCAGCCGTTTGCCCCAAACCTCACAGTGAAACGGGAACACTTCGGGGCTGCTGCTCATGAAGAGGAAAGAGCCTGCCCTGCACCCTTGAGTTCCCATGACCGAAACCTGCCCGCCCCTCTGCCCTCTTTCTTTCTTCCTTTCTTCACTCACTCTGTGAGATACGGCACGGCAAGCCCGGTGCACGGCGCGCAGGACACGTTCCGCAAGGTGCCCCGGAAAGAACATCCATGCGCAGGCCCAGCACCAGACACACGCTCGCTCACCTGGTTCTCCCGGAGACCGGCGAGCTGGGGGGACCCGTCCCCATTTGCAGATGACACCCAGGCCCGGAAATAGGAAACCCCTTTTCCGAGGTCCCCCAGTGGGCAAGGGACAGAGTGTCAGTCCCATCCCAGGTCTCCCTGCCTCCAAAGCTGTGCTATTTTCTACCACGTTGTTCAGAAGACAAAGATCTGGGGCTGAGACCAGAGTAGAGAAGAAAACAACAGTGCGGGGTGCTGGCTGACGTGCTTTGGAGAAAGACCTCCCCAAAGTGTGAGTGCATGATGGGAAGAGAAGGGGTTTCACCTTCTACCCACGTCATCCCAACAGTTATAACTCCAGCAGCGCCCTGGCTCTCCTAAGAAAATCATCAGAGAAACAGAGAGAACATCACCCACTCAGATGTCCCTCACTGAGTCATGTCCAGGTGACACCTGGAAATATCAACATTTATTGGATGTCAGATACAGTTCTATACACTTTACTTGTATTGATTTCTCCCTTAACCCCTTAGGCTATCACCCTTGTTTTACAGATGAGGAAACCGAGGCACATAGAGATAATATAACTTGTCCTTAACTGCAGGGTCCCACTGCTGAGATGGTGGCATGGCTGTGTGGGAACCCTGGTGTTTGGGGCTGGAGGCCAAAAAGTTCACTTGTAGGAAGTACCGCCTTCCCAAATGTACTCCAGTAGAAAATTAACTGAGTAACTTAGAGAGCATTGACTTAATGGAACACTACACAGTCATCAAAAATACTTACAGTTGTTAACATATAGAAAAATACAGAATAAAAAAGTCAGATACTAATTACATGTCGTTATTTCAATGGTATCTAAAATGCCAAGCAAAGATCAGAGAAGAATATCCCAAAATAAATCCAGCCATTTAATTATCCAAGTTTCTATCTACCCACCCATCTAACCATTCATCTAAACATCCATCCATCATCCATCCATCTATTCACCTATGTATCCATCCACCCACCACTGCTTCATCCATCATTCATTCAACAAGTCCCTATTGAGGTCTCTTCGAATCTACTGCCCCAAGATGGCCATCGGTACTACAGGGTTAATGAACCACATAAGGATGTTCCCTGCCCACCTGGAGGGGATGCGCCTTATTGAGGATGCAGTCACACTATCAATGTCACCTACAGGTAACCAATGGTGATTGTGACATGCATGATATAAGACATGGGCAATGGCATCAAATGGCAGAGCTACAATCCTGAGCTTGAATTGGGAGGAGGTCAGGGTGGGCTTCCAGGAGGAAGTGGTGTTTCAGATGTACCCTAGAGAGAAAGTAAAAGTCATTCAATAGCAGGAAAGAGAAAACCCCCAAGACAGAGAGAACAGCAACCATCAAAGGCCTGAGAGGAGGGTTGTTCAGCCCATTCCAGGGACAAACGGAAAGCCAGCATCGTAGTAGGAGGGGGTGAGCAAGAAGTAGGGAGGGTATCATTTTGCCTGAGGTCTGAGATTAATGGTGATTTTTCCCTTTTTGTAATGAGCATGTATTTCTTTAATAAAAGGAATAGGGTTTAAAAAGGGTTAAAATGAAAAGAGTAAAGCTTCCTGAGGAAGGCACAGAAAATTCAGGAAAAGGTTGTCATCCCAGAAAAGAGACTGGGGTCAGACACAGAGCCAGAGCTGGTGAGGGAGGAAAAGACCCCGTGAACCTGGACTCTAGCCTTCCTTCCTTGCCGGCCCCTCCTCTGGGGGCTCTGGTAGGGAAAATGAGGAGGGGGAAAGTTGGAAGAATCTGGCATGTGGACTAGATATTAATGTCACAGAAGGGGAGCTGGGCGGGGGCGGGGAGGGCAGACTATTAAAATTCTGTAGTCCTGAAAAATACATAAGTCTAAAATAAGACTAATGAGACATTTACTGGTGTGGTTGCCTTGCATTAATGACCCTGCTGAGGATAAGATCGCAGAAGGCTTTCAATGTAATTACCAGGCTAA
The DNA here is from genome assembly GCA_004027735.1 of Carollia perspicillata. Taxonomy (NCBI): domain Eukaryota; kingdom Metazoa; phylum Chordata; class Mammalia; order Chiroptera; family Phyllostomidae; genus Carollia; species Carollia perspicillata. The sequence goes on from PVKM010045944.1 coordinate 3,936, forward strand.
TGATTAGCTGTGACATCACTGCAGACGAGAACGCAGACCTTGTTTTGGATTGCTTTCAAAGTCAGGACGCCGCTGAGTGCTTTGCTGCCGGAGCAATCTCAGGGTGCCGGCACCCTACCCCCTGCATCCTCCTCAGGCTGCTGAGGCTTGTGGCTTCTAGCCAAAACCCTCCCATAGTCCATCCTCACCCCTGCCAGCATTCCTGGACTTTGAAAGAAGGCCTTTGGGATCATGAACCTCAAGAAGCAATTTGTCAGCACCGGTGGGACTGCGGGTCGCATGCTTAGAAAAGTAGGAGCCATGAGGATGTCCAGAAAGCACCTTTAATGAACAAATGATACATTAACTGATAAATGCTTTCAAAGCCCTTCTGCCCCAGGAGACCCAAGCAAGACACAGCAGGTACCATAAAATGCTTCATCTCAGAGAATCACTGGCTCTGAGCCCACCCAACCCGCCCATTTGAACAGATGGGGATTGCTGAGGCTCAGAGAGGAGAAGCAGCTTCCTGAACATCACCCAGCAAGCTTTGTATTATCCATGTGGATTAGAGGGAAATAAAAGTGGAGAATGATGATCTTCCCCCATCTTCCCCCTCTGGAAGCCACAGCTCTTTAAACTCCTAATTGCAACCCCTGCCATCAAAACTCGGAAGGAGTTCTAACTAGTGGTTGACCTTTGATTAGGACTCACGTCTTCCAACGTGGGACTAGAGAGAGCAGCAGGGACACTGGTGTGGAGGTGGGAAAGGTCTTACTGAGACTAGTTTAGAGTGGCTGAGAAACAAAAACAAAACAGAAACAGACTCACAGACATAGGGAACAAACTAATTGCCAGAGGGAAGGGTGGTTGGGTGAAAAAGGTGAAAGGCAAAAAGAGGGAAAAACTCCTAGTTGTAAATTAGATAAACCACAAGGATGTCATACACAACACAGAGAATAGAATCAATGGTATTGTAAAAAATTTGTATAGTGAGCCCTGGCTGGTGTAGCTCAGTGGACTGAGCATGGGCCTGTGAAGCAAAGGGTCGCTGGTTCGATTCCCAGTCAGGGCATATGCCTGGGTTGCTGGCCAGGTCCCCAGTGCGGGGGCGCATGAGAGGCAACCACATATTGATGTTTCTCTCCCACTCTTTCTCCTTCCCTTCCCCTCTCTCTAAAAACAAATAAATAAAATATTTTTTAAAAACTTGTATGGTGATAGATGGTTAATAGACTTATTGTGATCTCATCACAAGATATATAAATGTCAAATCACTAAGTTGTACACCTGAAGCTAATACAATATTGTATGCCAGCTATACTTTAATAAATAAATTTTTAAAGCAATTAGGTACATTTATATAATGCACATCCCAGACCTAAAATAATCAGATTTATAGATAGGCTTGGATTTCTGGTATGTGAAATTGAGGACTAGGGGGGAGAACTCATAGGATTCCATTACTAAATCTAATTTGGATACTTGAATAACTGTGCTTTGAAAGGATAGTCTTCATTATATCAGTGGGGATATTAGTAATGGAGGACTTGGACCTCCCTCCAAACATGTCTTGGTTGGGTGCTTTAAAGTTAATCACATTTTTTAAAATAGGGAATCTTCTACAAGATGCAAAAAAAAGCTCAGGCTTTTATTTTATAGCTGCTGGGGAGCCAGGCAGGGGTAAAGCATATGAATACAGCTCCTGGTCTTCGAGCTAGCTGACAACACTTGGGACCCACAGGTCTTCATAGAGGGGACACACCCTTCTTCATCAAGAATCCATGGAGAATCAGGCTTCAGGAAGCAACCTGGAGCAGAAATCCTGGAGAAAGAAGAAGAGGGTCCTGGGCAACATGAGGAAAGGATTGGAGTAAGTGGTTCTGAACCAAGACTCTAAAGAATTGGGTACCGCCCTGGCTGGCATGGCTCAGTTGGTTGGCGCATCATCCCATAACCAAAAGGTTACAGGTTCAATTCCTGGTCAGAACACATACCTAGGTTGCAGGTTTGATCCCCAGACTGGGTGTGTATGGGAAGCAGCCAACTGATGCTTCTTTCTTGCATGGATGTTTCTCTCTCCTTCCCTCTCTCCCTAAAAGCAACGAAAAATGTCCTGGAGTAAGGATAAAAAAATGGATACTTCTGGAGCTCTTCTTTTGCATGAGTTTGGCACAGGGCCATGGATGGTGCCTTAAAAAGAACCATGTTGACCTAGATAGAGAGTTTGCAAGAAAACAGTTCCGAGAGTACAGAAGGCTGAGGCAACAGGGGGTCAGACTGGAGGGAAGCAGAGGATGGGAAGAGGGGTGCAGATAAATTCATTCAGAGGACCCCCCTTCAGCCACACTGAAATATCCCCTGGTAGTGGAGTGCATAACGGTGCACAATCAATACCTGTTTTATTTTGGAGTTCCCAGAAGCTCACAGTCAGAGTGCCCCTCCTCAACCTGACACACCACGAGTGCATACTCTGTGATAACTGGAAGAGCACGGTTTGGGAAAGTGGGGTCAGCTTGAAGGGTGGTTAAAGAGAACAGGATTGAACAGAGCCATCCTTCCACCAGTTTACCCAGGAAGAAACCACAGTCTGAGCTGGGCCATGACTGGCTCAGGTTCACACACATCCAGAGCTTCTAGGCCACATTTCGATTCCTTCCCTCCTGCACTTCAATCTTAGTAATTTCAAGATGGCGGGCGTAATGAGGGCCTCAACTCACACATGAGACTAGAAAAGAAGAAAATGTCTTAAGCAGCTGTTATAATAGCACAGTCCACTGCTCCACTTGGGAAAACAGACAATAATAAGATTGTAAGGAGGGTAAAGGAGAGCTGGTTTTCCTTGAGACTTGAATATGTCAGAACTCAACAGAAAGGCAGCTGTGAGATCATGAATGGATGCCGGGCAGACACTCAACCCCACCTGAAGACACACCCTCACACATCCAGGCTCATAGATATGGAGCGCAGCCCCTAGCCCTCTGGAACCCGGTTCAGATCCAGCGTGGCCCTCCTTGGATAACGGTAGTCATGCCTGGTGGTGCCATCTGCTCCACCACCCCCACCTGCCACCCCTCCGGCCCCACTCAGACTTCAAGACCATCTCAGGGTGTCAAGGCCAGAGAGACTTTCAGTGTTCAAGTCATGATTGCCTGAACAAAAGTGAGTGAAGTCCTCAAAGTGGCTTCAGTTTGGACATTTGGCCACCTTCATCTCATTTGTCACATCCTTAAAATGGCCATAGCAACCATCTGAGATGCTGAAAGGCAGGGGCTGCCCCAGATGAAACGGGATGTCTCTCTCAGTATCTGATTTCTCTCTCAATTTGTCTCACCTTTGAGTCTCTGCTCCCCAGATCACTTGGCACATTGTCCCTAAGGCAATAAGATCACAAGAAAAATGTACATAAACTTGGATTTTAAACAGTCTGACCTCTGTCACTTACAAGCTGTTGGGTTTTGGAATCATTTCTTAGTCTGCCCAATGTCGCATGTCCAACTATGGATTCAGTACAACACAGACACTGTGGAGATGGGCTCCCTGGAAGAAGAACCTAAGAGTGTGACAAAGGCCTCAATGAGGATGAGGCAATCCAAATGCCCAGGGTGTAAGTGTAAGAAAACCCTCATTCTTGGGTTCATACAAGTGCAAGATCAGCCCCTGGGAGTGAGCACCTCCTTGACTTTCATGCCCTGAGTGCCATGCTTGATTCACCCTAGTCACACCCCTGAGGCCTGAGGATGGGCTTTTAGGCAAGAGATTAAGTGCAGGAAAGCTCTAGAGAAAAACTGGTAAGGATAGGAGAAAAGACTGGAGAAAAGAAGAAGCCAGGGAAAGATGTGGTTCTAGCTGAGGTTCAGTGGTTGCCTGACCCCACTGGAGCTCCAGAGCATAAATAGCACCATGATGTGGCACCACAGGAAGCCAAGGGAGCTCTTGCAAGAGTTGGCCATTGACTGCATACATCCCTGGGTGTGCCTAACACCCCAGGCATTTCTGAGCAAGGTGGCTCTAGGGTGAGTCTCCAGAAGGGTTGATGCTGTGAGCTGTCAGCAGCCAGTACTGATAGTAGCTGGGGAATGCGTACACTGGCCAGGTAAACAGGACCCACAGTGTCTACTATGAGTACCTACCCAATAGAATGGCTGCAAGGTTCAGAGAAGGGGCGTGTATATGACACACTTCATTTCTGTGGTACATAGTAGGTTTTCAACAAAGCAGAGCTAATATTACCCTGGACGAGACAAGACTGTAAGCTCCAGGGGAAGAGCAGGACAAGCTCCATCTCTGCCTTCTTCTCTATTCCATCTTCAATGCCTAGCTCAGGGTTAGGACCACAGTAGTTACCAATTCACCTGGTCTCCCCTATTACCATTCTTTGGGCCGAATCTGAGCCAGCAAAGATATGGCAGATGGACTAAATTACTCCTTCCAAACTTGAGCTGGCAAGATGCTTCCAGAGGAGAGAGCCTTACATTTTACTTTTTTTTTAACTGACTCATTCTGTATTTTTTGTCCAGTTTTTTGTTATTTTCCTTCTGAATTCCAAGTGGACAGATACTCAACCTCCCAAGCCCTAGGGAGAGCAGCCTATTCTGGTACCTTCTCTGCTCTGTCTGATTGCGGTGTCTGGCTGTCTGAAGACCTCTCCACTGGCATCCTCACATTGTCCTTTCAGCCATTCCCAAGCCGGACTCCTATGCAGGCCATGGTGACACTGGGCTTTTTCCCTAGGACACAGTTGTCCATGCTCTTACATTCTAATCTATGCCTCTTGACCTTTGTCAAATTCCCGCCAAAGCTAATTCCAGAGATGGAAGTTCTCCTTTCACATTTTTGAACCTGAACCTTCTTTTTTTTAACAGTAAGTCCAGAACATTGGGCTGGGGAATCTGCATTCAGTTGTTTATTGCCTTTAGGATGCAACAGACCCAGTATTCTGCTCTTGCTGTGTGACCTGAGGCAAATCACTTTACCTCTCTGAGCTGCAGTTCCCTCACCCAAATAATGAAGAATGGTTATATTTATCTCACCAGGTTGCAGTGAGGATTTTAAGATATCTTTAAAAAAGAGAATTTGGTCAGTAACTCCTTCGTTTTAGAGCCTTCAGTAGCTCCCCATTGCTTTATGGTAAATCCAATCATTTAAAATGCCCACAAAGCCATGCCTGGTCTGGCTTCTTCTGCCTAAATCTCAGATCTGCCTGAGCCCAGACTATGCATCAGGCACTCCTTTCTGCTGTTCACAACATAAAACAAACTCCCTACTGCCTCAGAGCCTCCATATATGTTTCTTCTCTGTCCCCTACCCCCTGCTACACATAGGCATACTCTACCAAGTTAACCACAATTCATCTTTCAGCCCTCATTTCAAACATTCCCTCTTCCAGGCACTCCTCCATGGCCTCTTCCTAAGCCTTATAGGCCCTCACCACTTCCTGCTCTTCTCCTTAATGCACATGTTTATGCCATCGGCACGATGTCCTGCTCAGTTCTGGCTGCCCCACCAGACTGTGAGCCCCATGAGGGCAGCTCTCTGTCTGGATTTTCAGTCCTGTGCCCCCAGTGCCTGGCACCAAGTAGGTGCCCAATAAACAAAGAATGAATGACTGATAGGACTCTTGCAGCTCACCCAATGTAGGCACCCTAGGCATCCTTTCCCAGAGTCTTGTCCAATGGGTTCTGGTCATTGTAATTGCAAACAGATGCTGCTCCCCCTCCACCACCCCCCTTCACCCCACCTTCATCTTTCTGCCTGCTTGGATGCTATATATTTTCAAGGCATTACCCTGTGTGATATGCATTCACACCACCCCAGCAGCTCAATCTTCCCCTCCCTGACGTCCATTGGCATAATCAACCAGGGGCCTGCCCAGAACCTGCCAAGCTTGTATTAATGTTGGCTCATAAAGAGATTTATTTCTTCCCAGCACAGCTCAGGCTGGACCCAGCTCAGCAAGATCTCCCCCCACCCTGTACCCCTCAACACACACACACACATACACACACACACATACACATGCACAAGCTCAGCATTGAGCTAGCTCTGATTCCCTCTTGGGAGGGTAAGCCGCCCCGACCTTTGCCAAATGCAGTCAACTAACCCCAGAGAGTCTCAGGGCATCTGCATCACTGGACCTGGTGAAGGCCATGGACACATCGGGAATGCGGCCTCACTTGGAAAATTAAATGCCAACCCTGGGGTCAGACAGCTGTGTGATGTGAGTGGTAGTTCACTTCTCTGATCTTCAGCTTGCTCATTCGTAACATGGGGATAATGTCATACAGTTGCACTCACATAAATGTATAATTAGAAAAGGAGGAACAAAAAAGAAAAGAAAGAAAAGGAGGAACAAAAGAGTCCCTGTCCATGGAGGTGGAAATGGCATAAGACAGTGTTTGCTTGCACCTCCACCCAAGACAGAGTTAACTTGCAGTCTCTAACCCCTCCTGATTCCACTCACCCTGCAGGTAGAGAAACAAGAGCAGCTGCCCCAGATTCAGGCTGCAGCCCTGCTCCCCTGATTCTGTCCTTGCCACATACACCTGAGTTCCAGTCACACCATGCTTTTCACTAATCCCAGGACACACCCCCTTAGCACATGCTGTTCCTTCTGCCTGATTTCCCTTCCACCTATTCTCTGGCTAGAAAACTTATGTTTATCTATCAATGCCCAAATCAAACCCCCTAGTTGTCTGGAGTTTTCCTTGCTCTCTCACCTACAAGCAGGGTTCATTTCCTGTGTCCCTATGGAATCTCATAAAAAATTCTATTTTAACACTTTTCATACCACACCACTATGACCAGGTTCTTCCACCAACTGGTAAAACTTCTGAGGATAGGGACCTTCTTCATCTCCAATCTCCAGTTGCCTAACTCAGTGCCCAGCACATGATAAAAACTTAATCCCTGTTTGAATGCATTATTTGTGATGTCCCCAAAGCTTAACACCAAGCCTGAGCATATTAATTACCTAATGAACGTTTGTGATATTAATTAATTATTATTCATTTATCACTCATCTCCATAACCTCAGAGCCTGGGACGGAAATGAATGAGCTATCCTACACATTCCTGGCACTCAGTCTGCTGCCTGGACCATAGTAAATGCCAGGGAAGGGCTTGAATAAATGTCTATGCCCCCAGTGCCTGGTATAATGTCTACCTAACTACTATAACCAACAAACTCCATATTTCTGCAGCTCAGAGAGTATAGGTGTGTCTTGTCCTTAATGCACCTTTAATGCAATTGGCATGACGGCAGGTGTATCTTGGTACAAAGCAGGTTCAGGTCAGCAGAAGACTGGGGTGGGGGAGGGGCTCTGCGCCACTTGTTCATTCAGGGACACGACATACTGACAGCTCTGCCAGATGCAACAATAGCCTCCTAAGATCACCTCGGTGTTACCACTCAGCTGGCAGGCTGAGAAGAGAGCACAAGAGATCACATGTACAATGATTTTACGTGCCAGGCCAGGGAGTGACCCACATCATTTCTGTTCACGTGCCATTGGCTAGAATTCAGCCGTATGGCCACACCTAACTGTAAGAGAAGCTGGCAAGTGTAGCCTGGCTGTGTGTCTGGAAGAAGAGGAAATGGGTTTGAGGAGAAGTTTAGCATTTCTACAAACTAGTCAACCATCAGTAACTATTTGAGTGAATAATGTGAGTAATAAGTTTTTCTCTATTTGGATTCCAACACAATGTGTACAAGCAGTATATGTTCATTAAATAGTTGAAATAATTTATCTTTGTACCCTCAAAGCTTTACATAGTGCCTGGCATGAAGGTGAGACTTAAGAACTTGAGAGAAAGAGAGAAAGAACAGAAGGAAGGAGGAAAGAAAAAGAAAAAGAGAAAGAAGGAAGGAAGGAAGGAAGGAAGGAAGGAAGGAAGGAAGGAAGGAAGGAAGGAAGG